>JASANU010000855.1:0-93961 GCA_030849675.1 Trypanosoma platydactyli | reverse complement strand
ATCTCCCTGCACTGCCGAGTCCCACATGACTGTAGCATAAAAAATGGCGTGACACACGCTCATGCACTTCCTCCTTTAACTCTCGAGCAGCGACATCCAGTCAAAAAACTAGACAAGATAGGAAATATATATGTATATATATGATAACAATGATGATGACAAACAGATGAAAGGGGTGGGGGGTTAACATGTAGCTGTGCAATCAAGCATTTTATAAAATAATGATAATGTGCGTTTCATCCCCCATTTCTCGGTAGCAGTTATTTATACCTTAAAGTGGAACGATAGAGCCTTGGATGGTTTCATCATCGTCGCCGAGCAGCGGCACAGGCGTCACGAAGCAAGTCACCCGATAACTCCCGAATGCGCATGGTTTTGGCTCTACGTAATTCCTTCACGTGGCATCCCGTCGTCGTGTCCTCAGAGTCAAAACTCATATCGTGCACGCGCTGAAGGACCTCCTGGAGGTCGTCCGCCCACGCCACGATGGGTAACTTCGACGTTGCACCGATCTGAAGAAGGGCTGTCAGAATCAGTGCCTCAAGAAACAGAAATTTCGGAACCCCCTCGGAGGAGCACGAAGCGATCTTAAGTGCATCATGGAAAGCAGTGGTGTGTGGAAAAGGAGCGCAATCACCTCGCGAACTCACATACTCCAAGAGTTCGGGGGCAATAGAACGCACTGCAGGTAGCGTTTGCAACGAAGAGGCTCTTCCGTCGCACAGCAGCGTGGGTAGCGCAGGGGTTAGTAGTGCGGCCTTCCCCGTGGCCCCCTTTGACTTCTTCTGTTTGGGTAAATTTGCCACTTGCATGCGGTGCGACTCCAAAAGGGCGATGTCGTGCAGCAGCATAAGACTTCCCAGTACCTGCCGTATTTCCTCGATGCGTTCATTTTTTGTAGGCATGCCAACCAATGTATCGGTTAGTACCTCTACCTTCTTCCCGTGGATGTTTCCCAGTACCATGGAGCGTACCACAACCCAGTCGGTGTTGTCTGTCAGCTCATCCACTCGCGGCGTCTGAAGGGCGTCAAATGCCTCCTTCATGGTGTGCCCTTCGGAATCCATAAGTTCAAAGACGTTGCGCTGCGTCTGACAACACCGGAGCTCTGCGACTATGCGATGCAGAGAACAAATGAGTTTTGCAATAGAATTCATCTGGCGCCGCTCAAACTCCTGAACATCCTTCATACCCGGCCACGACATCAATGTAAACACTTTAGAGCGGAGCAAGCTGCAGTCCTTCTGCAACGAACGGTAGTGCTCCCAAGCCTGCTCGTTCCAGATGCAAATCTCTTCCATCGCGCCCCCAGCGAAAAGTGGCCAATAACCAATGTGCGACATTGTGTCATGTTGCACACTCTTAAAGGACAATTGGCGCCAGGCCTCTACGTCTGATAGGTCCAAGATGCGGGCGAAACAGAGGGCAAACATAAGCCAGGTAGGATTATTTTGTTTTCGGTCCACGCTATCCAAAAACGACAAGCCCTTCTCTACCCAATGTATATCCCTGGTTGCGTGGTACATAAGCAGGGTGATGTTGAGAGAAACTGTGATGTAACCATCGCATAGGCCCTCCTCACTCCAGGCGAGGTGAACAGAAAGCGGTTTAGCCTCCTCGTATGCGGCGCGGCATTCTTGTAAAAGTTTTTCCACTTCGTCATACTCTGGTAACTTCTCCTGCTCGCTTCCCCAGAGTGCAACGTGGCAACGCAAGCCAAGAATACGCCGTGCGTGGTAACGCATAGGGTTCTCAATTAAATCCTCTTTCGAAACCTCCAACGACCATGCGTAAATGGCGGCAGCAGATGACTCATCCAGAAACGTCGATACATCCAAGAAGCAACATGCAGCTGAATAAAAACGCTTAGCATAGGCGAGGGTCGCCTGCCGGAGCAAATCCGAAGCGTTCTGGCGCGAAAGGATCTCCAGCTCCGCTATGAATGGGCCACGACACAGCCGCTTCCCCTCAGACGCCCCACTCGCGGTCATCAGCGTACGACAAAAGCGAAGCGCATCCGCCAGCGTGCGGTCATTGTCGTTGAGCTGAACAACAGCGGGCTTTGTCTCTTCGGGGCCGTCCAACTCCAACACACCACTGCCAGTATTCTTTTCAGAGAGAGAGTTAATGTAAAGCTGCGTAAAAGTCCAGTTATCCGGCTGCAGCCTCCAAAGATGTTTTGCCAGAGCATTAGTCTTGGCAAGATCACCATTAAGACGCAGAGTCGTGGCCAGTAACTCCAGTCGGGTTTCCAACAGTCCCACAGCCGCACCTCTGACACTACAGAGGTAAAGCACAGCCTCATCGTAGAGTCTCTGTTGGTGAAGCAACTCAACGTACATCCGCGATGTAGATGGCGTAATCAAACCATTTTCCGTCAAAACCACTGTATCAAGCAGACGTTTAGAAACCTTCAACAGGACATGATCTATTGAGTCAAGGGGAATCCGGGAGAGATTCGCCTGCACGGCCCACACCTGGTAACGAGGGTCACTCCACTTACGATGGAGTTGAACCGCCGTTTTGTGCACCATATCGAAGGAGCCCATGCGCACATATGTCTGAACCAGGTTTTCAAGCACATTTCTTTCATTTTGAGTGTCCACCATGCGTTCATATGTCTTGGCTAACACAGACCAGCTGCAGCACTGCTGAAGAACATGAACAAGAGCATTGATAGCCTTTCCATCCGTCACGTTCTGCTGGCTCAATGCCTCCGCCTTCTCTCTCGCTTCGTTGATCCGCTTCTTGTTCACCAATATCAACGCCTCTGCCGCCAGAACGGCATGATTGTCCGGAAACTTTTCGAGCATGGTTTCCAAGATGCCCTCAGCCAACCCTATTTTCCCTGCGTCAATCAAGTCAAAAATGTGCGTGGCGGCACGGTCAACTGTCGACAAAGACATTCCGCTTCTTTCTTCTCGTCTTGACCTCCACGTGTACCTATTTGAAAACTATGTGGTGAAACTTCTCTCTCCCCAGTCATATATATATATATATATATATATGTGTGTGTGTGTGTGTGTACGTATGCGGCGGAAGCAGTGGAGACCCCAAAGAATAGACACGTCTCACGCAACGCGGCCAGTACGAAGAGAGAGAGAGGGAAAGAGACGAAGAAAGCGAACGAGAGCGAAGAGGGAGATCAACCGGTGATGATGGTGGTACCACAGAAAAGGGGTAATGCAAATATACAAGTTTATACCTAGGTACGAAGAGTCATGTACGAAAAGATGCATTCCATCCGTGCGCTATTGCACCCCGCACACTTGCGCAGGTTCAGTTACCACTCAGAAAGACACAGAAGTAATTATACTACCATCCCCTTTCTTTCCTCCGGTTGTTGCTATTGCCGTGGCTTTTTCTTTGCTTTCTAGGGTGCTGCGCTCAGTATAAAGCGAGCCTTCAGCGTTGAAAATCTGCAGAAGAGCCTCGCGCATAGCTCTGGTGTTAATCCCAGGGAACACACGAAGTGTGTTAAAGTCCAGTGAACCCAACTTCTTGCAGATATCCCACACCTGGACACAGTAAAGATAGTTTTCCGCACTCAAAACCTCTGCAAGCTCAAGCTGATGGTCTGACATTAGGGCTCGGTTCGGAACCACAATCAATGGCTTTCTGCAATCTAATGTCTCGAGGATCGTCCCAGCGCCGGCGTGAGAAATGACCAGCATGGAGCGTTTTATTGTCTCGAACAGGTTTGCACGATACGCGAAAGCCTCCACCGTGACACCATGAGCAGAATGTACACGTGTACTATACGACGACATGCCTTTTTGAACCAGCAGTCGTGTAATACCCCGTTTGGAAAGGGCTCTAAGCACCTCTTCATTGTCAAATGCCTCGATGAGGGAGTTAAACTGAGTGGAACCCACGGTGACGAGAGCAATGGCCTCGCTGTCGTTCGCACAGTCGTCTTGCTTCTCCTGCAGGTGTCCCATCAGTGGCAAGGAGGTGTTCTCCGCACCATCATCGACACCCACGTAAAAGAGGCATCCAGTTTTACCCAAACGCCCTCTGCGAGACGCTTCGTAGAGCGGCCGCCAGTGAACTGTGAATACATCGCAAAATGAGATCAAGAGTCTCCCTGAAAGAGAAATACGGGTGACACAGGTGAATGACTCTATGAACGCGATGGCAGGACGACGATAAAAGAATGATGGGGAGAATGCCATCACCAATAGTGCTGCGGCTACAACTGGTACACAAACACCAGGACCGTTTACTAAAAACACATCAGGTTTTTCAGAGATAATAATAAACAGAGACTTCCAGAGAGCGTAAAGCGTTGTGAAGATAGAATGCAAATAGCCTTGTCCAACCTCACGTGCCCGGGGTATAGTATATAACCGGCAACAGCGTCGATTGTGGCGATTTTCAAATTCAGTGGCAATGTTTGCTGAATGGGTGTCTGTGGATGAGATAAGATAGAATGGGCGATTCGACCGCCAGATATCAGGTGATAGGGCTCTAATGACCCGCATCATTTCGCTAGTGTGTCCGCCAGAGCCCAGCACAACGCACACATTTAAGGGGACGTCCCTGCCGAAGTTCCTCGTCGCTGCTGGACCCCGGATCAAGCGAAGAAACCGCAACATCACAGCCGAAAGCAGCAACACCATCGCGAGAGCCATCATGTAGCATATTGCTGCCATAGACAACCCCTTATGAGATCTGCTGTGCATCCAGTAAGAAAAAGAACGAGAAACAAACCGAAGGGAAGGCGGAAACGGGGTGAAAGAAGATAAACCCACACTGGTCATCCCTCAAAAAACAGCTACGGTATTGACAGAGAGAGAGAGAGAGAAGGGAGGGGGAGGAGGAAATACACGCACAGAGACACATGTGCATGCCGCCTCCTTTTTTTTTTTTTCGTCTGGGTCTGTTCTTTCTTACCTCCGCCATACATCAGCCTCCATGACTACGTCCGATTACGTTTTTTCACGCGCCTCGACGGCGGCGGCGGCACCCAACTGTAGTGTACAAGTTGGCTTTCCTCCAAGGCAGCTCCAATGCCAAGCTCCTCGCGTCGCAGAGCACCGAGTCCACCTCTTCCACTATCCAAATTTTGTCGTACACCATCCACTACCTGCCCGCCATGCGCACCACGACCCCATCGCCGCGACTCACTGCACCCAACATCCCACGACACGGTGATGCAACGATCGTCCAGAAGCGTCCCGTGCAAATCATTCACAGCACTCATTGCAGCACATTGCTGCTCAAACACAACAAAACAAAACCCACAAGGGGTTCGTGTGAGCTCACTCAAGCCCATGACAAGATCCCGCACGTGTCCGCAGGCTGAAAAATGCTGCCAAAGTTGCTCCTCTGTGGTGTAGAAGGACAAGTTGCCCACGTACACCGTGGTGCTCTTGTTGAGTTGCTCCTGCCGCCGAGCCACGAAGTCCTCCTCAGGGAGCAGTGAAAGCAGCAACTCGTGGCGATCGACGTACGCCATGCGCGGCGTTGCGTCAAGAAGATACTCTGCCATGTAGTGGCCAGGTGACTTCCTGTGATCCTCGGCTCGACTGGGGCTACAAGAAAATATCAAAGAAAGAGAATATATATACATGAATGAATGAATAAGTGTTTAGAGTGCATATTTAACAACAGTGAAATGAATCCCAACTACTTATCCACGAAGCAGCAAGTTGAAGCAGTGAGTGGAGGAGGCTATGCAAGAGCAATGACGGCTAACATGACACCAGCACGCAAGCGTCTATTGATGCAAGTATCCACGATTCTTTTTTTTTTTCTTGGCATGTATGTTGTACACCACAATCCACACACGCACACACATAGAGACAGACAGACGCTGATACATGCACTCTATCTTTTTTTTATTCCTTCTTCGCCATTCGTTTATGTGATGCAAATACCAGAGATACGTAGATGAAAACTATCTACACAGCTTCCGTTCCATTCGCCGCATTTTTTTTAGCGAGATATTCCCTGTAGCGCTCCCCACGTTCCAATGGTTGTGCCCCATTGTCATTGCCTGATGACAGTTTCATTCCCAGTACGGAATTGTCCGACGAGATGCCCAGACCTAAAGCGGTAAGGGGTTGGCCGAGCGCATGCGCCACAAGTCGATGGCCATCTTCTACTCTCTGGCACACCGTGGTGTTCATCATATCATCCGGGTTGTGCACTTCCACTTCGATAAGAAGAAGCAAGCGGTCCGAAATCTTCGCCAACACCAGGAGTGACACGAATGGGATAAACACGGGAAGAAAATGGTTAAACCAGGATCCAAGGACAAGAGTCACATCCATATTTCGACGGTAAACATGGCCGTACATCACATCTACATCATCCGTGACGAGATCGGAGATGAGCAAAAAGTTGAAGCACAGTGGCATGATCAGACGAGCTAAGAAGGTGGCACCGAAACACAGTGAAGCATTGTCCGATATGCTGGGCAGAATAACATATATGTCAAACACCTTGAGCTGCAGGATGGCCCAGTAGGAACAGTACGCCATGTAGAACATGAATACCATCGATCCAATGAGTTCAAATCTACTATTCATCACTAGGGAGATGACAGAGAGCTGTTCACTGAACAGTGATTGAAATGGCAACACCAGTTCACTCCACAGCACCAGGAGTGTGAGTACAGTAGCGCACAGAGAGGCTCCTTTGAAGAAGATGCCACGCATTGGAAGCCACATCCTCTTTACAAAACTCTCGGCACATTGTGCCTCACAAAGCATTTTGTCATAAATCTGACAGTTGCGAATTGTTGAATCCCACAGGTAATTCATCCTTTGTGCAATTTTTATGGAACGCTTAACGCGCTTGTTTAGTTCTTCCAGGTGATTAAGAGAGACATCAATGTGGTTGTCGCGAGTTGGAGGCCTCGCCCGCGCACTCGCAGAGTGGTACTGTGGTATGTCACGGTCGGCGTCGGCAATCGCCTCCATCATTTGAGACCAATAGGGCTTGTGCTCCTCGGAAACAAGGGGGTGAATCGCCATGAGCTCAGACTTGACTTCTGTCAGGTCTATGGCGGCAATGTCCAGATCCTCTTGAATATTGACAGCACTAAAATAGGAGTAGCGTAGCAGTCGCACGACATCAGAGTGTCGCCACAACATTCTCGGAATACCCACCAGTCCCGTAGACATGAATAACAACAGCAGGATGAGACCCCATGCATTTGCCAGGGAAATCGCAAGCCTCAGGATACTTGCAGTGGAACCATAGGCTCCTTTTAAAAATACAATATACAGAAAAAGAACAAAGAGTATCACCACCGATATGGCATACAACTTTGCGTTGGTCTTGATGGAGCGAATAATCCTTCGTTTGGGGGTAAACTCACCCACCTCTGTGTACAATTGCGACACAGGAAGTACCAGCCATCCCATTATGTACGTTACCGTCACAATGCCATACCACAGACCAACCAGCCACGTTTCCTTCAACTTCGGGTCCGTCTTGGCGTAGAGGGCCGAGCTGATGTCCACAACGAGGAGAGGGAAGGGTAGAATCGACGAATAAACAGCAGTCATGATAAACACACAACAGAGCAGCGGCATACTTTTGGCAGACACCCTCGTGTAATACCGAAAGATTAAAAGCGTCCCTGCGAGTGTAAGGATGAAAAACACAACTGTCGATGCGATGCTGCTTGTAGACATGGCTTCTTCCTCTGTTTGTGCAACTATATAAATGGATGTCTGAATGAATATGTAGAAGAGACCTTAAGCCCTGCCTGTCTCCGCCACCCTCGTCCGCCGCTTCCCACACCTCCTCTCGTATTGTCACTATTCGTTTCTCTCGGGACTTTTCTTGGCCTCCAAAAGGGTCATCATGATTAGGGTAAAAAAAAAAAAGGCCATCACGAAAGAAAAACAAAAAAAAAAAGAGAGGGGGGAAAAAGGGGGAAGAGAAATGATCCCCGTCTCCTACAGAAGGAAGGGGAAGACAGAAACACAAGGGAGGGGGGGGGGGGGGGCAAAAGAAAAGAAAGGCGAAGAAAAAAAAAAATTCAAACATGGGATGAAGGTAAGAAAGTGCTCTTCACGTCGCCTTCAATACAACAAGTGAGAAATCATGCCTGAGAGAAGGCGATGCTTTTTTTGCCTGCTAGAGTTCGTTTTTTTTTTTTTCTTACAGCTATTAGGCCTACTCCATTTTTATTTGCGTCTCATCGCGCTGCTGCATCACCAGCAGGAGCTCCTCGTGTATGGGGTGCGGTTGCGCCTTCAGTTGCAGCGCCAGGCGGTTGCGTTCCATCGTAAGCTTTGAAAGCTTCTGCTTCAGCTCAGCCAAGCGGGCATTAACCTGCTTTTGTTGCATGGGTGGTTTTTTCACGGCGGTAGGGTCATCACTGTTTTTATTCGTTATTTTTGACCGCAACGAGTCAAGCTGTTGTTTTGCCTCCTCCAACTTCGCCGGTAATTCATCCTCGCTTGTGTGTAGCACTGTCTGAAGACGCTCTTTCTCTTTCATCAGCTGCTTCACCTGCAATTCCATCTCCCCCAGAGATTCCGCTGTTGCTTCCCCACCCCGCTGTTTATCACCGCCTGCGAGTTTTAACTGCCCAGGGTTAAGCACCACGGCATCCTGTAAGAATTTCTCCATTGCTTTGGTGTCCACTTGACGAGCGCGGGCCCGAAGTGTTTCTTCGTTTCGACGACGCTCCTCCTCACGCGCAGCCTTCCTTTCCTCCTCCTTTCTCTCCCGCTCCAAGCGTTCCTCCTCCTGCTGCTGCAACACAGCCTCGGTGAGAACGGGCTCCTCATCCTCATCCCCCTCGTCGTCGTCTTGTTGCAGCTCGTATACAGGCTTTCGGCCCTTTGCCAGGCGCTCCTTATCTTGGGCACGTTCCCGAGAGAGAATCTCATTTACCCGCTCCACAAAATTGCTCTCCAGGTACTTGAAGTTCTCCTGGCTTACCACAGATGGGTCCAAAAAAAGCCGTTGAAGGAATGCGCTAAGCATCACCTCATAGTGCTTGTTTCCGCGGAACCCATGCAAAAAATCCTTGGCTATCTTCCCAAAGGCAGAGTAGTAAGCCTTCCCTTTGAGTTCCGCAAACTCAAAGGTGTAGCGGTCAATATTCTGTGGCATTTATGATTTCCTTTTTTTTTCACCCTTTCCTTCCCTGTGCTCTCAGGCAGCGGAGTGTGACGAAGAAGCGGCAGCAGTCATAAATAAAAAGAGGGGGAAACGAAGTTTCGGAGGAAGCGGGAACACTTGACCGAAGCATTTCAGCATCTGAGAGGCAGCTCCCATGCAGATAGGGAAAAAGGAAGAAAGCACAGATACAACCCCCTTCTCTCACTGAAGAAGAAAACTGAAACAGATGTTCCAGTCCACCCAAACTGCTCTCTCAGCAGAAAGAGGAGAAAGACACAGGGGAAAGACAACAACAACAGAAAAAAAAACTGCCACACTTTATCCGAAACAAAGCAGGCACGTTGGGGTGGGATGAGGCTGTAATCATCGTTTCATTTCTTGCATCATTCACCCTCAATCGGTCAACTTAAAATTTGGTCAGTTGCTGTGGCGGTACAGGGAGCTTGCCAAGCAGCTGCTGGGGAGACGGAGTGACAGGTGCTGCTGCTGTCGCTGCCGTCTTTGGTACCAGCACTGATCCCAGAGCCACTGTGGCTCCAGCGGTGCCATCTTGTACACGGACGTACTCTTGTGTAGTTGCCGGAGTATATCGTATGGCAGCGGCTGGCGTGTAGGACTGTGGATGAAAGGGCACAGGGGTTATGGTTGGTGGTGCTGTTGTCTTGGGTGTCATCATTGATTTGGCAGAAGCAGCAGCTGAAGCAGCCGTTGCTGCCGTTCTGGAAGATGGAAGAGCCGCACTCTCTTCTCGCGGAGAAGTGGCCGCCGCACTGACCACCAGGGGCGGGACTGTGCCCCAATACACTGGTGGTGCCTCCTCTGCGGCGACCTCGTCCATGACACCAGGGAAAAGAAAAGTGTTATTCTCGTTGCGCGGTGGTTGGCCCCATTGCCCTTCACCGTTGCCCCACTGCGCCCCGGGTGGAATGGGTGCGTTGAGTCCTGGCACCTTCAATGATGGATATGCTGGAGGCAATCGTCGCATCGCCTGCATACCATACAACCAGGGTGGCGGGGAGTGTGGTCCCATTCCAAGAGCCGCTCGCAGGCGTTGAGAGAGGGCCCCGGGCTCGTGTTTTACCTTTGGCAGCCACCTCCCCTCGTAGAAGATTTCACCAGCACGGCTCATATCCACGCTAAAGCGCTTGCGCTGCAGTGGTGTTCCTGAGATAAAACACGTCACAAAGGCAATCTGGTCGGGGTTTGCTTTCTTGTCCCTTGTGGCACGAATGCGTTCGACACCAAGAGCGGCAATTTCGGGCGGCACGATATCTGTGCCACGCTCACGATCTGCCTGATTCGCCAAAAACGCGCGCAGCTGATTCCAGTGCTGAGGTACGGGAACTGTGCGGCGCACTGACTTGAGCTGCACAGTGAAAAAAGGGTCCTCGGCATTGCCATCGTGCTCAGAAACGATGGCACCAACCTCAGGGCCGTAACGCTCCGCGACACCGAGCTTCAGGGCTTCCCATGACATTTTGTTTTTCTGCCGCCTCGCCCCTCTTGCAGCCGCCTTCTGGCCATCCGTGACGGTCAAGGAGGGCAGTTGCACGCGGTCCTCGTCCTCCTCGTCATTTCCCTTCATGTTACTGTTGCTGATTCGTCTCACATTCTCAGCACCCGTTTCGCCCGCACTCTGAAACCCCAGTGCGGTGTCCGCCTCATCTTCGTTGTCAGGGAGAACATACTCTACCTCTTGCTCGTCTGCAGTGACCTTAAGAAGCGACTGGATAAGTCTTACACGCTCCTTGAGCTGCTTCTGTCGCTCACGCCTCACTAACTTCTTCTTCTTTGCTAATGACATACGCGTCAAAGTACAATTATATTCCTCTCCCTCCCTGCTATTGATTCTGCACGAAGAGGAGGGAACACAAAAGAAGAAAGTAAAAAAGTAAAAAAGAAAGGAACAAAAAGGGCTGCAACAAGAGCGAAAACCCAGAAAGGTGCGCTTGCACTAGAAACGCAAACGGAGCGGGGCCAAGCTGACTGCAAAGGCTCACGAAATGAAAAGGAAGACAACAGCGATAAAAAAAAACATGTCTTCAGCCGCAGATTACTGTGCAGAAAGGGAGGATGATAATGAGGAGCAACACATATTGAAAAGAGAACTTTCGTAGGAGACTTAACGAAAAAAAAAGTTGTACAAGTAAAGGTGAAACCTGAGATGTGAATTATTTCATCTCATCAAACGGACGGCCACCCATGAGTTGTTGCAGCTCCGTGTCGATACGCTGCACTTCCTCACGTAGTGGACTTAAAGGATACATCGTAATGTTCTGTAGCAGCACACGTCGGTAGACTCGAATGAGATCCTCCTCCCCTCGCCTCTCCGCATTTAACAGACGTTTCTGGTATTCAATGTCACTGAGTGTATCCACACGTCCTGCATTTTCCTGCAGGGTCCCACGCAGACGCATCAACGTCAACTGCAGGCGAGTTACCTTTGACGCTAACTCCCTCTTCGCTGCATCCTGAGTCTGCTCCCTCTTCTCCATTTCATGTCTTCGCTCTGAAAGCTCTGAAGTCAATCGGGCAATCTCCACCTCCTGCATCGCTACTTGACGTTGGGCTTCCCGAAGGGAATGAAGAGCACCCCTCGCTGCGGTGTGAACCTGAGCCCACATTGCATCGTCTACTTCACGTTGACGCTGCATGCGTGACACAATAGTGTCGCGAAACTTGACGAGAGAGTGCATCTTCTCCTCTATATCTATCTTATAAGGTAATTGATCTTCTTGAGCTCCAACTGGTGCACTTTTTTGCCGTGCATTCACTAGTCTTCGTGCCTTGGTTTGGATCTCATCCGTTGGTTGTCCATACTTTACTCGGAGGGTTACAATCAACTCCTGCTCTTGCCCCTTGTACTTCTGCAGTAGGTTCTCCGCATCCTCCATCGCCCTCTCGGGGTTGTTTGGCCGCCTCAGAAGACAAAATCCAAGGAGCCTTGTTAGCACCTCCTCAGCAGGAGAGTCCTCCAGTCCTGTAGAAAGTGCCACTGGTGGCGGCTCCGCACCTTGTCTAGTCCATGCTACACCCTCCATGAGCACCTTTCAACCAACGGCCCGATCACAGAGAGTGAGTTGAAGTGGAATAAAGGAAGGAACAATGAAATACGAAATCACCTCGTAATAATTTCACAAGAACTTCTCCAGAAAACCAAATACTTTTTTTTCTTTTTTTTTTTGTGTGTGTGCATGTGTGTATTTTGCTCCTTTGTGTGTACACGTCTTTGTGATCTTGTCCACGTGCCTCTATCACGTGCTCTGGAGTGGGAAAATTTTCCCCCACTGCCAGCCTGTCGCAGACACACACATCGAAGCCGCCCCAACTGCCTGGAGACTGTAACTATATCCTTATTTAAATACCATCAACGGCCTACCTTCATCCTTCCAGACCACAACCACTAACAACAAACAGATCCTTGTTGCTACTGTTTCTGCTACTGAAGGGGGCAGTTGTAATTGTTGCTCTTGTTTAATACAGCAATGAGGTATTCCATTATATTGAATCCGCCACACTGATTGTAAAAAAAAAAAAAAAAAAGTGTCTGTCCCACACAGGCAGGCAGATAAAAAACTGCCTGCCGCCGCCAAAGAGCCTGTAAGACCATCTCTAAAGCAATCGCTAAAAAACCAACCCACACTCAGACCCATTTTGACTAGTTCCAGCTGATAACTAATCACCCCCATGCATCCCAGTTTCCCTTCTCTATTGGTTATTCCCTTTTTCCACCACACTCATATTCTCCTCCTAATACATCTGGACTTTGTGTAGAGTGAGATGACCCTTCTCGTCCATGACTGCCTCTCGACTAGTGTTACAGAACCCACTCTCATCCACCAGCTCTGTAAGAAGCCCGGCGTTGTTGTAGTACCCTGCAGAAATGTGTGGGCCCTTTAGTTTCAAGTTACCTCGTGTGTTGGTAGAGAGAATCTTGGCGTCACCCGTGCCGCGATCCCCCACCACCTTCGCCTCCGCATGTGGCACCATTCCCCGCTGCCCACCTCTCAGCGAGCGCCACGTGAGCATATAGGCACTTTCCAGGGGACCGCGAAACACAAACACATCATCGAGACTGAGCTCTTTCATCAGCTTGTGAAGGTACTCATCAGTTGTGACAGGCTCACTAGCGTCCTCAAATAGCGCCACCCACTTCAAGTGCTCGTACTGATCTGCATCAAAGTTTCCGGTGTGGCGAATCAGAAGATCAAAATCCACTTTGCTGCCCAAAATGCCCTGGACCTCCTCCACACAAAGCTTTTCAATGCCATTAATGGCGTGATCGTCAGTAAACATATCGCTGTGAATGTACACAAGAACGGCACCCGATGTGAGAGCAGCGTAAGGAGCAATAATAGCGCCTATCGGGTCTGTGTGATGGTTTGGCATCACACCAAAACGTGTCTCCGCCTTGAGCTGCATCAGCTGTGCAAAAACAAAACCAGCATTGATGCAGCTCCGGTGAGAAAAGGTGATGTGTAGTTTGTCCTCCAGTGCTGGGTGAGGGTCCTCTAAGGCAAGAATTGGGTCATCGGGGTGCAGAAGGGCGGAAAGGCGGCGGAGACGCTGCTCGTAGTACGAAAACGGGCCCCATACAAGCATTTTCCGCATGGGCGTCACACCCAGAAGGTTCATATTGTGATCTGTGATGACTACCTTCTTCAGAAAGAAAAACTCCTGAGAGTGCACCCACTGAAACCTCTGCCCCGGATATGAGAGACCTAACTCGGGGATGACGTTGTAGATCATGTCCCAGAAATGCATATTCCGCTCAATCAAAACCCCTTGCTTCATTTCTGGTACAACAATCCATTCTCGGGCAATGAGGTGATTAGGTTGAAACTCATTGAGGTAGAAACGAAGCTTGTCAGCGCTTATGTTGTGATGCGGCACCACAGCCAACATCGCACCCACCTTTGCACAGGCCAGCTGTAGCACAAACGTCTCGCAGTTGCATGGTTGTATCGCAAGCACCCGTTGACCGGGGCGCAGTCCTGTTTGCAGAAGACCATGCGCGAGGGCCTCACTGTTCTTCCGTATGTCAGCAAAAGCCCACCGCACCGCCTGGTGCTCGATGCGGAGAAAGTCCTTGTAGTACATCTTCCGAGACTGAATGTTGACGTAGTAGCCAACAAGCTGATCCAATACCGGTGCCTCCTCGGAACCTTTGCTCTCCGAGTACTTCTTTCCCGTCTTTTCTACTCCTCCTCTTGCCGCCGCCGCCGCGACGTTCCCACCAGAAACAGAAGATGCGGTAGGACCTGAGGCTGTTCTGAAACTCACCAATGCAGCATTGCAGAGACTGATTTTTCTCGTGAGTTGACGGAACATTTCCCAGCCGCCGCTGCCTCCTATATTCAGTGTATACAGACTTTGCTTGTTCCCGTTTTTGGCTTTCCCCCCCCCCTCCCTTTTTTTTCGTTTCCTTTACCCACCCCCTCTTCCTGTTCCTTCGGTGATTGCTCAACACTCATGGTAGAGAAAGAGAAAGGCAATATCGGTGGTGGTGGTGGTGAAATTGATGGGGAAAATTATAAACAACATGGAGAAGGGTCGTTTCCCTTTCCGAACCCATGTGATCAAGGAGGTGAAAGGGTGGAAGGGAGAGGGTGCACGGAAAGATATCTATACATATATATATATATATATATATATATATATATATATATATATGAAGAACACATTAATGGCATCATTTCTGACCTGAACAAATGAGATTGACAAGCGCCTGGGTGTCACCCACCTTCACACAATCGCGACACTCAGCTATTAGACGTGTTCTCGCCTTCCCGATACGCAGTCTTCCCGCCTTTGTGATAAAAGCGTTGACTTTTTTCAAAGCTGTCTTTAACTCACTGTAGTTGGTACACCGCTTCATGTTCTCCGCTAAAAGCTCCTTATTCAGGTCGTACAGCTGTGCGTAAGAGCGTCGCATACCGCTAATGTTCGTAATAAGTCTCGAATCCTCTGCACGAACGAGGAGAGGCTTAATGCTCGCTGCCATATCAGCCAGGTTGCTGTTCAGCTTTAGACGCACCATGTCAAACTCCTCCACACGTTGTAATGTCTCCCGAAGCTCGCATGTCTCCTCTGGGAAATGGCATTGCGCTGTGGCCTCATCTACCACCGCCCCTTCAGCGAGGGTCTCCACCACATCGCAGCATACCTCCATGGTGTCACCCCGGATCTGCACCTCGCAACGCTTTGAATCCCCTTCGATCATCAACCCACCCCCATTTTGCAAGTCAACAAAAGCGAACTGGAAGTCACTACTTGTTCCGGAAGAGTCCGGCGAGAACCTGAACGTTTTCCCCAGCCACTCCCTTAGGCGTCCGAAAGGAAACTCGGGTGGCAGCTGCACTGTTACACATCCTGCCGGATACCTGAAGGGCACCGCTTCTGGTCCGTCCACCCATAACTGATACATGATAAACCTTGGAATGGTAAATGAGAGTTCATGAATCTGATATTTTTCGGCGTTGGTAGCACCAACCATGACAGACACCACGACATGCGCTTCTACATTACGCGGAATATCGAGCCCGAAAAGGAGAGTAGGCGAGGGCTCCTCCACGGTGAAGAAAGCATATTCCCCCCCAGGAAATATGGCCTCGCTGTGTAGAATGCAACCCTGAATGATGGTGTCTGGATGGCCATGATGCACCGTGAAATCCACGTCAAGCTGACCAGACTTCGGGTTCGGTAGAAGTTTGTAGCGCACCACCGCTCCAGCTTGCGGCAGTGTTGCATCCGTATCACCTTTTTGATGTCTAGCCAACTGCTCCTCTACCCAGGCGAGCTCGGTAGCTAGCATCTGCCGTTCTCTCCGCAATGCATCTAACTTAAACACTTCTCTACCATGCACTACATCCGCACCCCCCTTGGTGTTCGTCAACTGCAGTCCGCGCACTGTACCGTCCACCGTACAAACAATTGGTAGTGGTTGTCCGTTTTGCCGATAATCGTCCGCGAGCACCGCGCTGACGGGCGCCGCATATGTCTCCCTGAATAACACACCACGTTTCTCCACATCATCACCACGCACCTCCACTCGTCCATTACTCCACCCCACTATAAGTTCGGGCACACCATCAAAGTCCACATCACAAAAGGCAGCCGATACCGGACGGTGTTTCCCTTTCACACGCCAAAGACGCTCCGTTCTATCATATACACCGACAGTCCCGTTTGCGGAGACATACGCAAAGCGGCCAGGTATCCCACTATAGACAAGCTGGTTTACCCTGTCTACCTCCATAATGCTCGCGACAGCCTCCTCACCATCGAACACACGAAGCTCGAAATCCTCTGAGGCCGCCACCAATGATAGTGGTTTGTTGGAAGGTTCCACAGAGGCGCTCTTGTCCCATGGCATGAGCATGAGAGCTGTCACTTGATCCCCCGTAACCGTCCAGAGCATTTCTGCACCGCTTTCGTCAAAACCATTAACCGTACAGTTGCCACCCACTATCACCAGTTGAGACGGAACATCATCACCGGAGCACCTTGTTGTATTTACGACACCGCAAACCACCGCATGTACCCCATCCTCCATTTTCTTATAGAAATACTCACTATTCTGCTCCACGTCATACGCTAGGAGAGATGTAGACGAACCAAAATAGAGAGCATCAACACCCTTCCTGGCCGCAGTGTCACGCACCCGACCAGTCACCAGAGCCGTTGGCAACTCTCCAAAGTTAAGTGTCCGCAATGGAGCAACTGAAGTGTCTCGTCCTCCTCTTCCCCCCCTTTCAACCACAGTCTTGAGACTCTCACTTGTGTGGACAATGAGTTCGTGCGCACTCGTGGCACAGACAAGTGATGGCGTTTTTCCATCAAAGCGGCCAATCGTTGCCAGTCCCTCCAACAGCGGCTTGTTCAGGTGGAGCTCAAAGGCGGGCCTCATGGAGTAATAATTCGCCTGCGTAGTCATTGCCAAAAAAAAAGTGACGGCAGTAGTGAAAGGGAGTCAGAGTAATGTCAATGAAGAAAAGGTAGGCGTCCTCTGCACCCACAAACTAAAACTACACTAGCGTACCTCTTCTTTTTATTTTATTAGTTTCCTTTTTTCCGGCAATTCTCTGGTTGATGTTTTTTTTTTTTTCTTTCAGCAACCACCTCCCCCGTTGTCGTCGTCGTCGCTGCTGCAGGCAACCGGTTTATCTCTGCCCTCTCCCCTCAACAACGGCTGCCTAATTCTTTTCACATCCGCGCCAACCGAAAAGGGAAAAAAGGGGCAAGAAAAGAGAAACAAAGGTGCGTCAAGAGATCTCCAAACTCCGCTTACCCTCACGTGCGCAGTGTTATTGACTGCAGAAGAAGAGAGAGCTCTCTGTCCCTTTTGTGTGTGTGCGTGTGGAAGTATATGTCCTATTACTTGATAAAGTCGCAAGGGAGGACAAGAAGAATCTATGTATATATGTATATATGTATATATATATATATATACATATATATATAGATAGATCAGCACCCCCTTTTTTCTTCTTCCTCCCTCCCATTCAACATACACAAACACACACACACACAGATGGATGCACAGATTCGTAAACGCACACATACGCTGTGACACAGCAACTAACGATCGAGCAAAGAGAGAGAGAGAGAGAGATGGGTAAGTAAGTGGGGTAGATTTTGATCGTAGTGTAGTTGCGTATATATATATATATATATATTTATAAGTTACGCTGCTGGGCCGGTGTATAGATATATAGATATATAGATATATAGATATATAGATAAATAGATAAATAGATAAATAGATATATAGATAAATATATAAATATGTGTGCAGGGAAAATCGGGGGGGGGGGGTATGAATTTTTGGTCGTTCTTTTGTTTTGATGTCTTATTTCCTTTGAAGAGAGAGAGAGGGTGGTGGTAAGGGAGGGTAGAGTAGAAAAAAGCAAAACAAATTTTATTTAGTTATTTGCCTGCGTGCACCTGGAGCAAAACCGCGAACCATAAACAAAAACATTAGGCGGTGAAGAGGTAACGAAAAACACAAAGAAACACAATGAGTGAGGGAGGGGAGGAGAAGCACGGAAAGATAAAAAAAAAAAAAACGATGGGGGCACGAAGAAAAGACACACGAAGAAAAAAAAAACAGCGCTGCGGGGGCAAACAAACGAAAACAAGCAAACCGAAAGAAAAACAAAAAGTGAGTTGCGCACACGCGTTCCATTATTTCTCGTTTTTTTGTTTTGTTTTTTTTTTTTGGTTTTGTTTTCTGGGGAGGGGGGATCGACTGCATTGGGTTCAAACAAACGCGGGGCGGTGAAGGAGTGAAACAAAAACCAATCAAACAAGAAAAAAACATTCAAAGAGGGAGGGAACTAAAACACAAGAAACAACAGCGTCCCCGTTCATCAAGACGCCCGCCTCCTGCCTTTCGACTACACTCCCCAGCGGGGCACGTCACCCTCTCCGTCGTCCCTCCCTCCACTGCATCCCGCCCGGCACGTCTTTAGGACATGCCTCACATCTGCCATCACACTGCCGCTTTAGTCTCCCCTCCCAAGCTGCTCTCATAGGACGAGGCATAAACACACACGCACAGACACACCTGCGGTGCGATTGAAGGTCAGCAAAATGAAGAAAGCAGAAAAAAAAAAATTGTATGACAGAGAAGAAATAGCGAAGAAAAAAACAAGTATGGGTAGGGCCCCAAACAAGAACGGCAAAAAAAAAAAGAGGAGGGAGGGTAAGTACGAAGCAAATCACAAAAACACAGCAGAAACCACAACACCCCTTTAATTAGTGTATGTCCGAAGATGTGCTATTTCTTTGAACCTTCATTTGTGGAGGAAAATGGGGTCGTGTTTTTTTTTTTTTTTTGGGGGGGGGGGGGGGTTTTTTTTTTTTTTTTTTTTTTTTTTTTTTTTTTTGTTTTTTTTTGGGTTTTTTTTTTTTTTTTGTGGGGGGGGGGGGGGGGCGCTTGTTCTCTTACTGGTGTGTGTATGTGTGCATTATTTTTTTTTTTCGGAAGCATCCTCTCTTTTTGTCCCACTAGTACTTCTGCTACACATTGTCCATATAAAATTAAAGACTGTATACATATATATACATATATATATATATGTATATGTATATGTATATATGTGTACAGTTTTACACACACATAAAAAGAAAAAGAGACAAACAAACATTCGAAGACAGAAAGGGGCATGGAGAGAGAGAGGCACAAACACAAACACAAACACGCACACACACACACATATATATATATATATATATATCCCCATCATCAAATACAATGGCAGTAGTAATCCTGGCGGTGTGGTGCACATTCAAAAAAAAAAAACCTTGGAAAATGAAGGAGGGAAGCGTGCAGTGAACTTTGATATTGAAACGCCCCAGTGATTGTCATTTCATTTTCGTGTCATTCAGCTTCATCACCACCCCCACCCCCATGTGAAGGAAGAAGAGGGCTTCTTCCCTCAGCCATCAATCGCCGCACAGAAAAAAAGCAAAACAAAGCAAAGAAGAAAGAAAAAAAGAATCGTGGAGGACAGCACAGCCTTCGTTATCAGCCGACAGTCTCTCTCCCTCTCACTTCTTTCCCCCATTTTACGCTGTGCAAATGAAACACCCATCCAAGTTAAAAATCCTCAAATTCATAATTTCTTATGTACGGGAACGAGCTCTTGAAAAGATGGAAAGAAAGAAGAATAGAAGATTGTGTAAAGGAGGGAATTCAGCACCGCCGAAAGACACCGCCACCCTTCCAGCATTATCTCAATGCCCCATCCTGCTGCAGACTATCAGCGCATGGAACATACTGTGGCCTCCGCCCCTTGTGTGGCACGTTTCCCCGCGCTCTTCGGCGGATTCGTGTTGTTGCGCTTTCTCGTCGTAATATCTTCTCGCACCGCTATATGAGCGTGTTTCGACCCACCCCTCCCGTCGGTTGTCCTACCATTACCTCTACCAGAGGCCAAAGGACCTCTCGCGGTAGCGCCTAGATTCGTGTTTGGTCGTCCATTACAGAAAGGGGTAGCGAGAGCAGGCGTCGTCTTTACAGAGGCACTGCTATGAACCGTGGTGGCCTTTGTCGTCGCTGGGGTGCGTGTCATTGCAACACTTGGTAGACTTAACCCTTTCTCTTTAGGGGCTCCGTGGAGTACACGCTCTAGCGAGGTGCTCCCAGTTTTGGCCAGATCGGGAACGATTGCCACAACTGCTGTGATATTATTGTTAGTCTTATTATTATTAAAGTCTTCTCCAAGGCTCAGCGACGTCACTTTTGGGCTCGTGTTTTCCTTTTGCGTGATAGAGAAACTTGTGTCTGTATACTTTGGGCTGAACAGGGAAAGACAAGAGAGCATACCGTTTTCTTCCTCCTTGTTCAGACCACTTAGCCACGGGTGCTGTTGAAGCTGCCGTGCAGTTAGTCGCTCCTTTGGGTCGCTGCGTACACACTGCCTAATAAAATCCTTCGCATCGTCGGATATGTGCGATGGCACCTGTTCCTCCAGCCCGCCCTTCATAATGGCAAACATCACCGCCATATGGTTGTCTAAATTCCAGAAAGGTGGATGACCTGTTAGCATTTCTAATACACAGCACCCTACGGACCATATGTCAGCCATGTAGCTATGACCGCTGCACGCAATCACTTCCGGTGCCATAAAATTTGGGGTGCCAGCAACACTGTCTGTCACTAGAGTCGTCTGCAAGTCTTTGCTGGTCCCAAAGTCCCCCACTTTGAGTACTCCACTATCTGTTAAAAACAAATTGTCGCCCTTCAGGTCTCGATGAACAATGCGTCTCTGGTGAAGATATTCTAGACCCTGAAGTAGCTGACTAGTGTAGTTTCGAGTCTCATCCTCAGTAAAAGGACCATGCGTTCTAAGCCGTTGTGCAATGGTCCCACCGCCAATGTACTCCATGTAAATCAGGAGAGCGCTACATTCTTCGTCGCGTCGTGCAGAATAGTAGCTTATTATGTGTTCATGGTTCAGCTTTCGCATCACACGTATCTCCCGTTCTAATGCGCGAAGCTGCTTCTCCACGTTCTTACTGATGTCCGCCGTCACCAGAATTTCCTTTATGGCGAGGGGAAGCCCCGTATCGAGATCCACCGCACGGAATACATCGCCATAACTACCGCGGCCAATCCGTTCCTCCCTCCGCACATTCACAATCTTCCTCGTAGGTGGGGCGTCAGCCACGGTAGACCCACGACGGCTTGGCATAAAATGCATGAAACTAGACTCTGGGTCCTTCCCCGGACTCTCCCTTGAAAAATGATGACTCAAACTGAGGGCCCCATGCTTCCCGTCCCCAACGCAGGTTAAACTACAACTATGAACACTCTCCAGATCGAAGGTCTCCGTGTATTCCTCTGACGACGACGATCTAGATGAAAACGGGGAGATTGAAGACATAGAGTATAGAGAGTTGCCATTTGTTGGATGTGTGACACCAGGGTTTGTGGTTTTCTTAGTGGCACATTGAACCGACGAACTCAATCCATCCTGAGTGAAGACATCTGGAGCTAATGCAGGAGGCACTCTTCCTGGTTCACAGGTGGCGCTCACAGACTCGCTAGCCAAATCATCAACAACATCCTCGCTGAGGAACGAAACACTTGTCCTCGCCGAGCTAGGACGGTGAAGAACGCCATCTAGTCGCACAAGCTGCGTTACAGCCGGCGAGGTGTTTGAAGTACGTACAATGCGGCGTGGCGTAATGATACCACAGGATGTCGGAGAAAGTGTTGTCAGTAGTGGCGTTGCATTCGGCCGTTCACCATCTAGACGAAAAGAACCAATATGCAATGCCAAGTTTCTCCGATGTGTGGCATCGTTGCCCGATCGATGCATAGCTGCAGAGGAGAACACACACACACAGAGAAGGATGAAAAAAAAAAAAAACGGAAAGAAAACGGAAGAGAAAAAACAAAAACCTTCAATTTTTTTTTTCTTCCTTTATTTATCGCCTTACACTCTTTTCCTTCTTGCTGCTTTGATCACTTTGCCTTCCTTCCCCACACCTTTCGTTTGGGGGAATTCTCCTATTTTTATTCTCTGCCTTTGGATTTAGTAAGCAGACGGTAAAATAGCGGTAGTAACACCCGTAGTTGAATGGGACGCAACGCCAACGCCAAGAAGATTGAGGAGTACAAAGAAAGACCACAAAGCAAGCGCTTCAACTGCGGGGAGACCTCAAAGCGTTAGGGCTTACCCTCCAACCTCTCCGGGTATTCGCCTCCTAATGTTCCCACTATGTTGACTCCAGCCTATTTTGGTATATCCTGTTATCCACAGCTGTGTGTTCGTGTGCGTGTGTCAGTCCGTACGCCCCCTCTTTCGTCTTGTTTTGTATATTCTTTTGTTTTGTTTAGTTTAGTTTTGTTTGCTTTGCTATTGAAACTCCCTGGAAAAAGCAACAACAACCCCACCCCCGTCCACAGTTTTTGAAGCTGTTATCTGCCGTAACAGCCTTTGCTTTCCTTGTTGTGTTTAAATGTGTGTGTGTGTGTGTGTGTGCGGATGCCTTGTAATCGGTTCGCTCGCGCTGTAATGCTAAATGACTTACCTCTCCCTACACTCACCCAAAAAAATTCTCTCTAAGGACCAGGGGAGAAATACACACAAAAATATATTTATATATATATATATATATATAATAAACATGGCACAGACAGAGAGACAGGTAGAACGCAAAAGAGACCATCGTACCCCTTGCCACCAGCACCATCATTATGCCAAAGCAGCCTTTTCATACGTCAACAGCGAGAGCTCATCAATAGGAGATCTTGAATTCCAAGACTAGACAACATATCCATCACAGGGAGGCAAAAAGAAAGAGATGCAATAATCTGGCGCCTATCAACAAGGAAGGGGAGCACTTGCAGGCTCCCAAGGTTGCTTTCATTGTATAAAAGATGGGAACAAATTCCCATGAGAGTCCGGAAGAGCCCCTCGTACTATACACAAATGGGTGGTACTGGCGAAAAGGAGGCACTGAAAGCGCCTTCAGCCCGCCTCCCACGCGAGACAATCAGAAGTTCGTTTTGGGCAGGTGGGTTTTCCGAGTAGGGAAATTTGTGAGGCGCTCTGCCCGCGTGAGTATCAAAGACACAAGGATCGTAGAAGGCGGAGGAGCATTTATTGTCATGACTTTGGCAGTGGGTCACGACCAGTCGTGTTGCAGGCTCTCGAAGGAAAAAAGAAAAAAAAAAAGAACTTACGCTGAGGCTGCTGTGTGGTCATTTCGTTTACACACATGCAGCCAGTATTGATTTTTGAAAAGAATGCACACGTTGACTCTGAGAAATACGCATATCATCAACCGTCACACGGAAAACAAAAAAAAAAAGAAAGACAGTTTCGCAAATCAGGGCAAGTCTCCACTGTCACAAAAACAAACGGGGAAAGAAACAAAACAAACAAGTGCAAGATATATATACATATATACATATATAGATATTGCCCACCTTGGTTATGAGTAAACATAGTATAGCTGATTAAAAAAAGAAATAGAGAAGGGGGGAAAAGTAACAATCAGGTCATTTGTCATAAATTCAAGATCATATTTTACCATGACCCGCAGATGACTACAAAATACACAAACGAGCAAGTAATTTCTTTTGGTTTTCATTTGTGCGTGTGTGCGTCTTCTTGTGTTTCAAATAAAATGACGAGACTTTTCACTCCCTTCGTCACGCGAAGGGCTCTATAAATTTTGGCTCAACTCCTTCAAGGAGGAGAGGCAGAGTCGCTCTCTTAATGAAGATTATTGTCGTAGAGAATAACTACAGTGTGTGCACACACACCCTGTCACATACACCGCCCTCCACAAAAACTCTCGTCACGTCATCTGAAAATGTGGGAGATCCGCAGATGACTACCGATGTTGCGCGAGTTAAATGCCTCAACACATGAGGACCAAAGCGGCCCAAGTGTACCATATACGCCTCTGGCACATCCACCACTTCCTTCAATTGTGTGAAGACAAAGTGCAGCTTGAGGGTTTTGCGTGGCATCCCTTCCCTCATCATCCCGTTCTCGCATCGTTTTTCACCGTACTTATCCATAAGAACGGCGAGCTCTTGTCGCAGGATAGCATGGTTCAAGTCCTGGTAAGACACCACTAACGTCACCGAGGCCATCTGGGTCTGCAGCACGTGCGAAACTATCGCGTATATAGAAACAACACCGACACCACCGGCAATAAAAATCAAGTGCCTCATGTCAAAAGCCTCGTTTTGAAGCTGCTCGTCATTCTCCGCAATCCACAATGGTGCAGCAGGATGCTCGTACCGTATTCTGTCACCACATTTAAGTGAACATAAATAATCGGAAGATATCCGATTAGAATACCTTTTGACAACTATAGCAAAAGTGTTCTCTGTGCACACAAATGGGACGTAGCTGCAGCGCTTTGGCAACTCCCCTCCCCATCTGTCGAAGAGCACTATCTTGATGTGGCCACCAGGCAGAACCTTCAAACGCTCAGGGCATGAGAGCGTGATCTTCCTGACGCATTCGGTCATCTCCTCGATATCTAACACAGTAGCCTCTTCGAACGTTGATGGTGCTGCCTCCTCGGGGGGGACGAAACCCACACCCGTGTCTGTAGATTCTAGGCGGCCCACGATGAATTTTTTAACCAGCTTTTTCGCTCTCTTGCTATGAATACGGTCAAACACAGCACCGGAATCCCTGCCTATTTTCGACATGATAGACATTTCACCACCAGGGTGGTCTGCAACAAAATCCGTTACATCGTACACATTACTGTGAAGAATTAAAATCGTCCGTCTCTCCTCGCTTATCATGCGTTGTACCTCAATTTCAGTAAGAACCTTCAAGGAAGGCACACACCCCTCTGGTTCCCCCAACTCATCCTCATTTGGTTCTTTTACTCTACGCAACGATGGGGATGTTTGTGTCATGCATCGCTCAGGAATAGGGGAACTCTTCGATATCCCCAAGCCCATGTCCTGTTCTTCGACACCGTTGTATTGGCCTTACACTCTCTGCTTTCTATCGCGGACTTACAAAACACATACAACTCCCACTATTTCTTCAATCTCAGATATATATTCTCATTTTGGACGAAACAGAAAAAAGAGTGAGGATTTTTGGAAATACAGAACAAGGTGTGGTAGTAGAACAAGTAAATATATATATATATATATATATATATATATGTGTGTGTGTGTGTATATAAACACGTAGCAACCACACAACAGAACAAACGATCCATCGGAAACGGGGTGTTAGGTCTTTCATCCCATGGAAGATAATATGCTGGAGGCAATATCAAAGGTGTCTATTGATGTACTCTGGGAGATGGCGAATGCAGAAAGGACAGTATCAGCTAAGCAACGATATAAGTTTATTCCTGTCATGTAGAATCGGAGATACTGGAGAGTTATTTTCTCTCATCATTTGCGACCCGAATGAGGGGCGACCCTCCACCTCGCCGAAAAGGGACAACCAAAGCGCCATGGAGAAAAAGAAACTAAGAAAAGACCATAAGGGGGGGAGGGTAAGAAAAATAGAAGCAAGAGAAAGCGCCACCTGATGTGCAAGACACTAGAAGAAGTTGCACAGAGAGACATGCATGTACACCTGGGGAAGAATGGAGATGCTAGATTTATAATATATATATATATATATACTTTAGAAAAAGACTGGTTCACCAGATGTGAGGCTTTAATCGCATTACTTTTTCGACACACCCTCACTTCTTCCCATTCTTCTTGAATGACGTCTTATCAAACTTACCGTTGGATGCTGTCGCTAGGTGTCTTGCCGCGGCAGTGAGATGCTTCACCTCCTCTTGCGCCCGCGTTACATGTTCCGAACGGCGCTTGTTATGCTCCTCTTTTTTCTTTTGATTCTCTAGACGCGCCTTCTTCGCCCGACGGTCATCCAAAAACGGGTCACCCCCCTCTTCTTGCGGCATGTAGTTCGGACCCACCTCACGGATCCAATCATACTTCTCCCGGTCCTCACGAGCACGTTTGCCCCATTTATCCTTCCATACCTGCCGCTCCTCATCAAACACACGATTGCTCTTCTTGCGGCCGATTGCAATTCCCTTCTTTAGGGCAAACTTTTCCCATGCGGTAAGCGGTTTTCTTTTTGGCGGGGCCTTCTCACGGGGCAGCTGCATTACGGGTTGTGGCAGCTTAAACATGGTTGTAGCTGGGTCAAACTTACTGCGCTTCGACGTTGTCGAGATCTCCCGGCATTCTTGAAGGAAAACCTGCATGGCGTGTGTAGCAGACTTGTGGAGGTCATTCTCTGAACGCCGCACTCCACTGACAATGGAGGCGTTCGTGACACAAAGAAGCCCAAGATCCATGTGGTACTCGCTCATTATCCTGATTTATGTACCTTGGTCTCTCTCCGAATGTGTGTGCAGGTAACACATATTGAAAGGTGTAGGAATATATGAAGACGAAAGGAGGAAAGAGAGAGGGGGGAAGAAAACCAACAGCAAAAAAAAAAATGCAGTTAAGCAGGTGATGGGCACAGCACAATTTCACATCGAAGGTATATCCGTGTTTTCCAAGGAGAGATGGAGTACGTGGTCTCATGTTAAGAAAGTCAAATATCTCTCCGTTATCATTTCTCACACACCATATCAAATCAATTTGCTTCCTGTTTGCCTTATCAAGACCTCAAAAGGCAATAGCACTACTCTATTTTTTTTCCTTATATATATATTTTAACTCTGTGGTTGCTTATCTTCTCGGGTCGATTCCACGTTATTCACACAAGTTGATCGACCGGAACCGCAAAACCGCGTTCGCGCGTGCCCTCCGTCTTTCCGGGGCCCTCGCGCAGCATCTTTACCTGCACCTCGCCGCGGGCCCACTCATCTGGTGCTACGAGAACAGCCCGCGAGGCTCCAATGCGGTCCGCGTAGTTAAATGCCTGAACAGTTTTTTTCTTATCGAGAATGATGTCCGCGGACCTGCCGGCATTGCGCAAACGTTGAAGAATACCCAGTGCGTGTAACCGCATAGACTCATCAAATGGGATGACAACATCATCCACAGTCTGCTCTAGCTCTGGAAGTAACTGCTTCTCCTGCAGGAGCTCCACAATCACACAGTCGCCGAAACCGAAGCCAGCACAGTGAATTGGCGTTGGACTGCCGTACGTTGTCAGCAAGTTATCATATCGCCCACCACCAAAGATGGCGCGAAACTTTCCCTCCCGGTCGAAACCTTCAAACACGATGCCTGTGTAATATGCCAGCCCACGTACCACACTCGCGTCAAATTCAACCCAATCCCCGTAGCCATATGCCTCGACTTGTACAAAAAACTCCTTCAGCTCTTGGACAGCCTCGTGCTCCTCACCGAGACAACGCGATATTTCATCAATAGATTTGAGGCTAAGCGTCGAGGTGATGGCATCCACCACACTGCTCTCCAAGCCCAATGCGACCAGCTGAGCCACTACCTCCTCACGGGGAAGCTTATCCATCTTGTCCACAATAACGCACACAGGGGCAAATTTTTCAACCGTAACGCCTGCCTGTTCCAGCACTGTCTGTAGCACTTTGCGTGAGTTAATTCTCACGCCAACATCCTTCGACGAAAGTCCCAAACTCCTCATAGCGGAACAGGCTGCGCACAACAACTCCACCTCCGCCGACACCCCTTTGACACCAACAATATCCATATTCCACTGGTAGTGTTCGCGCCGTCGACCGCGTGTAATGGCTTCATAGCGCCAGCATTGTGGAATGGAGTACCACTTCGCTGGGAGGAGGAGGGAACGTCCTTTTCCAAGCAACAAACGAGCCAATGATGGTGTCATTTCTGGTCGCAGTGTTACACAATGACCACCCTTGGTAATGAAGTTAAACATCTGTTCAGTGATTTCCTCCCCAGCCTTGCGAACATACAGCTCCTCTGACTCCAGCACAGGGGCGTCGTACTCCTCAAAGCCGAACCTTTTCGCAGTGGTGTGAAAAGCGTCGAAGAGATATCGCCGGAGACGCATCGCTGCAGGCGGGAAGTCACGGCACCCTTGCACAGGCTCCGTCCCCACCATATTTTTCTGGCTCTTTTTTTGGGATTTCTTGGAGAGCATCCCATTATTATCGGTAACGATGAGAGCCTCCTTCTCTGCTAAAAGTTGCTTTAGTTGCGCGATCTCCGCCAGGATGGCAGCGTTGTCCACACCCTTCGACATCCCGCGATACAAAGACTTAAACACACGCGTTGTAAAAGACTGAAGAAAAGGGAGCTACCCCACAAGGAAGAATCCACAAACGCAAAACAAGTAAGAAAAAAAAGATGTAAAACAGGAACAAAATAAAAACAGAGCATTAGATGCATGAAGATGGTGTAATGCACCGCAGAAAATAAAAACGCAAGCCACATTTTATAGGCGAAGTAATCGAAAACGACGAAAACACCTCAGCTATGCGACTCGACATATAAACCTGATGCAACTCTGCGTCCACACTTGATAGTGGACGTGCAGGTAGACCTTCACAGACGACATACGGCGCAAATCTCACACCAGGCGGCACAACACACCCTGAATGCAGCTATACACCATCTGGAATCACCACCAATTCCCCAATCACGCAATCATCCTCAACCATTACATATCCTCCCACAGACTGCACCTCACATGTCACACATCATCTCCATCACTGACATGCTTTCAACCGCTAAAGGAGTCGCCTCTGCCGCTGTTCAATTCAATAAGGCTCTCAGCGGCGGGCGTACGATGCATCGCTCACGAAGGATGACACCACCACCCGTACTCACAGTGGCGATGTCTCCACGAACAACAACCATCATTTCTGCGAGCAGCGGACCAGATGAGCACACGTCTCCAAGAAAATGAGCCGTTCTGTGTTTCCAACACAAAGAATTACTGCAAAAAAGTTCACTCTTACCACCTTGCACAGTATCAGGAAACGATGAGAACATGAGCACACAAGGCGTTCCAGATGTCATCGCAATGGTTATGCATGCAGCCATGGAAGAGGAATTCTTCATATCCTCTCTCCTTCCACTATTCTCCTTGATATGTACGTATACGTGTGTCCACCTGTGCGCAAAAAGAAAAGTTTAAACTCCTGTGGTCTAAGGAAATTCCATATGTATATATATATATATATATATATACGGTAAGTGCTTAGGCCTCAACATAGCGCACATCTCCACACATTCATCGAAACTTATTGTGAAAAGGAAGACTAAAGAAAACCACAAACAGAGCTTCGGCAGAGCTTACAGACAGCCATCACCAGGGGTCAGTACGCCGTTCCGCTCGAGTAATAGCTATATCAGGGTCTCGCAATACCCAATGACCACGGTGGCGCGCTGGAAACTTCAGCGCACCTTCCCGCAAAGGCACAGCAAAGTCTGGCTTGGGAGGATGTGGGAGCTCCGAAGGCAGCACGGTTTCTTCCACTTCTTCCAATGGAGATAATGCACTCCTGTAATTACCCACTGGGGGCTTAAAAACACCACCCTGACGGCCCGTGGTATGGCGCATCTCCTGCTTCCCGATGATGAGATCCAGTTGCCGCATAAGCGGGTCGTCGTGAAGTCGAAAGTAAGACAAAGCGTTATGCAATTTCTTGGTGTATAGCTTTGCCAGTGTCAGTGAAGAAGATATAGTGAAGCATGGCCTAAACGCCTCGATCTCTCGCATAAATTCGCTTTCAATAGCATGACAAGCCGCAGCATTACCATCCATTGAGGCGTTTTTATGTGCTAAATGCAGCTTTATAAGCTGAAGGACCCCATCCAGAAAAGGGCCAGGGTTGTGAAGGGCGTTGGAGCGGAGGAATGAAAATCCCCGCAACATACCCCACCCCTCACCGTTCAAACTCTCTTACAACGACAGGAAAGAGTTTTCTGGTAGCTGTGTCACGTGTTTCCTATGTATATAAAACAAAGAGTTGGGCAAGATAGAGCGAGAAGTCAAACCGAAACGCAAAAAAAGTAATAATAATAATAATAATAATAATAATACAACCTTCCTAGTGGTGCTGAGGATTGTTCATTTTCATTCAAAAAAAAAAAACACTAGGCCATCAATAAGCAGTAACATAAATATACCAACACAATCACTTCAGCGCACTTATTCGTGTGAATTCCAGCAACAATCATACACCCAACTCGAATCCAGAGATGGTCTTCGTTCAGTAGAAAAAAACAAAGACTTATAGCGCCAAAGAAGATTTGCTACTTTCCTTCATCCACATACCCTTTTCCCTCGCAATGCTCATGCCAACATGCACCCTTAGGCAGGGGGCGATCCGAAAGTTGGCAGCGCCGTTTCAAACCCCCTTCCCCATCCATCTATCTTGGCGTCTCCAAACATGTATACGTATATATGCATCATCTTTGCTAGTGGATAGTATCGGAGCGAGAAGGCCCAGTCCCCAATGTGTTCCGCTCTAATATCTCATTGCGGAAAGTGCATTAGGGGTCACCTGTGTAACCCATCCTTTTGCTTTTCACAATCTTTGGCCATTTTTTCCATTTTTCCTGACGAGCAACGCTTTTGAAGGCAGCACCACGATCATAGACACGGTCTTCATGCACATAATCTTGAGGCAAAAGCCCCTCTGACTTCCACTTCTCAATCTTATCCTTCACAATGTCATCAATCTTTGCATTCGGATTATGCGCGCTCACACCCAACGTAGAGGGGGTATAGTCAAAATACAGCTGACGTGGCGAAAACTGCCGCGGTGTGCGGATACTACTATGCCAACAGACGTGATAGTATATCTTATCATTCTCCTTTAGCGGAACTCTAAGCTTATCTTTCCCATGACCACGGAGATCGGAGTAGGTAATGCGCAAGAATTTCACCTTGCGCTCGCCAAAGTTAAAAAGGTACTTTTTCACGAATTCATAGATGTTGTCATCAGTTACAGCGTTGAGTGCAATGACGATAGATCGGGCTTCAATACGATCTAGATCAGCCTGCACGTCTAGCATCTCCTCAAGAAGAAGTCGGACGCCATGCTGGTCGCCCATACGGCCTACACTCTTTAACAGGAAACTCCATTGTGCGGTATCAAACAGGGGAGTATAGTTCCATCCGTCTTTTAAACACTTATCGAACACGCATCTCCACCCCTTATAATCCATTTTGCTGAAATAAAACAAAATAGCCTTTACTAAGGAAAGAGGAGGTCTAATGGTGGGATCATCCGCAATAAACCGCTCATAGAAATATTTATCCCACAGCTTCATGGCATCCTCACTTCGCTGAAAAGCACAGTGCTGAAAAACTTTGGCCAACCAAACATCCCTCGTGACCTCATCGTCTAAAAGGGGAGCTATGTTGCTATAATCCGAGACGACCTCCTCAGAAGGTGTCTTGGGTAATGTGCGCCCGTGGGGCAACTTGCACAACTGCGGTTCCAATGCTACACGAAATGCTGGATGCATGTCGAGCTCAATCCATACACCACGGTACTTGTTGACAAGGGAGTGAGGGCTTTGAAAAGGCACCGCCATTGTTCGGTTGACGGTATGCGGTCGTTCCATCCCCTGTGGAAGATTGTAGTGCCAATGGTACTGACTGTAGGCAATCATCGGTGAGGTATCTGGGTTAACAGGCGTGTAGCCGACGGCACGTCGATGGGTTTTCCGAATCATTAAAACCTGCAATAAAAAAACAGTATCAATAAGTACACTTTCACACCCCTGCACGTACCTTTTCCTCTCTCTCACTCACCCCAATAAAACCAATTCTCTGGCAGGGAAGTGATAAACAAAGAAAACCAATCTGAGGTTATATACAACTAGAAAAAAAAAAGAGGAAAACATTTTTGTTCAAGCAAAGGGTGGGTTTGAAGTTCAATAACACCAAAGGCATTCACATTTTATTTCTCAATCTCCCATACAAATGTCCTTGTCTAGCATAGATAACTCCAATAAAAACTGCTATGTCTTCCCAGTGACCGTCTCTATCTCCAAACACCCCCTATTCGGACTGGCCACGAGAAGGGAAGTAAACAAAAATTGGATCATTCATTAATTTTGCTATAAATTGTATTAGGAATTTGTCCATCCCGTGCTTATCAAAAGAACCTCCACCACCACCTCCCCCCCAGATATCCACTGCTCGTGTAATGGGGAAAAACCTGTCGTTTTGTTTACGCTTTTTTCTTGGCTCTGTAGGCACGACTACTATGTGTCACATCGTTGGCGCTTGTCTCAATTTTTTTTTTCCCTGCTGGTGCATCTATTCCCGCTTATTTGCGATGTTTCTCTCAATGACCAGTTAAACGACACGACTACCAAACACAAACACACATACACACACAAACACAAACAAATACATACACACACACACACATTCCTTTCCACCTTACCCTGCCTCATATTTCGGACTACGTACTTCGGTGAATGAAACAGTATGCGCCCAATATAGGGACTGCAAGCTCCTTTGGTCCCCCGACTTGCTGCAGAGGCAGAACCCGATACCCGGCTCGCAAGAGCGCTGGGGGGAAAGCAGTAGTAAAATGAAACGAGCTGCCATGCTGCACAAAATCACAGTCAATAACTGCGACTGTTGCGTCGTTACACCCTTTGAAGGTGATTTTTTTTCCGCTTACACGAGCCGAACCGGAACCATAAATACGGGCCACACCCTTTGTCAATGATGGTCCCTTAATTTCTTGGGGCCCAGCGATGATGTCTATGATCGCATCTACGCTTCCCTCCTCCTCAGCACTACTTTTGATTAGATAACCACTACGTCCGTTGTCTAGAAATCGACCATGCGCCCAAGTCCAGCCTCCCCGCGTATTCCTGATGTCCACCAACTGAATTCCTATTCTTGTGGCAATGTCAATATAATTCACATTGTCACTGCACTCCCCGGTAGAAAAAAAAGCAAAATGATCATCAAGATCTTTCCTAGTTGTTGAAGAGTTGCAAATCGTCTTCGTCGTAAAGACCAATGTTTCCCATGGTTTTGAACCACGTTTCTCTGTGTACTTTAAGAACAATATTTTTGACAATTTCTCTGATTCACTATTATCTTGAGGGTCGACAGTGCTTCCCACTACAACCTTTATCTCCTCTAGGTTTTCCCTTTTCAGTGTAAATTCCTCGCCGAGTTGAAGTTTGTCCAGACGTTCGCGTAGGTACTGTTTGTTTTGAATAGCAACGCCATCGATGTGAGTCAGCCAATCATCCTTTCGAAGACCAGCCTTTGCAGCAGGGGTTCCTTCAACAACATCTGTCAAACGCACACCAAGCCCATCTCTGTTCATGTCTGCCACCATGATGCCGACAAAAGGTTTCAGCTTTCTCTGAAACCCAAGAACAAGAACCCTCTTTCGCTGAGCAGCAGGGCTAAATTTGGGATCACTGATAATAGCACCCTCAAACATAAGACCCTTTGCCAGCAGATGGCCGATTTGTGTCGAGAGATTTTCAGCCAACTCCTCTTTAAGCTCTAACGACATAGGATTCGAGGGGGATAAACACAAGATAATAGGATACGGGGAATTCAAAAAACCACTTGTTTTGATACCCGTCAAAATGGTATCTAGAGTGCACTTCCCGCTACAGAGCACACCTTCGTCGTTTTTATTTATGTTTAAAACAAACGCCCTAGACCCATCGCTCAGTGCTTGTTTGAGATCATCTTCGCTTTCAATGTGTGTAGTGTTAATCAGATAACGAGTCAAGGGCTGTGTCATGTCTTGCCAGACATTAGTCATACGTGACGGGTCAAGGGCATTGTTCGTGAGTAAACTTCCTACGTAAGTGTTGAAGTTGTATCTATGAACTGCACCACCGAAACGATATTTATACTTTTCAATGACCTGATTGTCTGTTACATCATTACACTGAGCCTCTCGAAGAAATCGTCCAAACTCATCTACAGTCATGATGTCCCCATTTTGTGCAAACGTCCAGAACAAATTCATTGCGGGCACCAGGTTTGCTGAGTACAGGTGGTTTGCAAGAATTTCTGAGAACCCTGTTGAAGCGTTGGTACCAGCCTTTCTGCACTTGTCTCCCACCACTGTTTGCCCCGCCAAACCATCCGTTTCTTTCGACAATCCAGTATTGCTTGCAAACCACGCATTGAGAAGACGTGCGAAACCGTCATCGACACAAGACTCTGTGACTTCAGGGAGAGTGCTTAAGATCATCTCAAGTTTTTCTTCACTTGCAATCTTTGTCATAATGTCGACCACCGTCCCCATTTTCAGGCGAAACTTTGTGCGTGTAACTTCCACGCATGAATTTAGGAATGTCAACGAAACACTCTTTTTTTCCGTTGGTGATTTAAAAAAAGAATTATCACCCAAAATATCCTCCGCTTCTTCGAGAAATGAACGCAAGTACTGCGTAGCTCCTGATTGCTGTTCAAAATTCCGTGGGGATGATGCAACATTTATTTCACCGAATTTTTTCCGCGAGGCTTTCGATTTATGCACATCCGTGGAGCTGTACGGCTTCTTATTTGGGGTCCCCACACTCTGACAGATACCCATGGCCGCAGCTTCAACTCACATGGTGTGCAAAAAAAAAAACGAGTAGCAAAAAGGAAGAGAAGGAAACATTTTCCCGTAGAACAAAAATGGGTACAGAAGTTTAGTATTAAAATTTTTTGGCTCCAATAGAAAGCACAAATGTTTTTCCCGCATATATGTCATATGTGTGTACACACATAGACTCGATGACAAAAAAGAAAGAAACGAATTTCTTGAGTTTCCCATGACTTAACCGGCCTTACCCGGAGGCTGCTTGTTCATGCGGAGCTTCTCTCCTGCCTTCAGCGTCTTGGACAGGTAACGTTGTGTGTACTTCAGGCGCTTGAATGCACGACCTCGGGGCTGCTTTTTCTTCTCCTGCTTAGCGACCTTCGGGGTCTGGTTCTTCACCTTGCCCGCACGAGCCAGGGATCCGTGGACCTTGCCCATTGCACTTCTTCCAATGAGAGAGAAACTCTATAAAAAAAGAAACAGATCGAACAGAAACAAGGACAAAATTAGAGCACTCAAAAAACAAGAAAAAAGATAAAGCAGCATTGAATCCTGAGCATATCAGACCCTTTCACCTAGAATGGCCGACATAGGGTGAAAAAAGAGTCAAAAAAGAAAGAAACGAATTTCTTGAGTTTCCCATGACTTAACCGGCCTTACCCGGAGGCTGCTTGTTCATGCGGAGCTTCTCTCCTGCCTTCAGCGTCTTGGACAGGTAACGTTGTGTGTACTTCAGGCGCTTGAATGCACGACCTCGGGGCTGCTTTTTCTTCTCCTGCTTAGCGACCTTCGGGGTCTGGTTCTTCACCTTGCCCGCACGAGCCAGGGATCCGTGGACCTTGCCCATTTCCGGATGTTAGGAAACTAAATGAAGATGATATCGGGAAAAAAAAAGAAATATATACATATATAAATAACAGAGCTCCCAACCAATGGGGTTATAATATCGATACAAGGTCTGACGAAGACATAAAAAAAAAATATTTTTTTTTCTGCAAGTGCTGAACACAAGAAACTGTGTGAAGTAAACAGATATAATACTTCTTGGGTTGCATAAAATTTATTTTCTTTTGAAAAAGAAGTACATAAAATAGGAAGCTAAATGACTTTACATAAAGAACTCAGCGCAGATTCCTGAGCCAGCGCGAAGCAGAGCGAGTAGGGGCAAATGATGGGGGACCGGTGGAGTGGTGCCTCCTAAACATGTCAGGTCGTTCATTCAAAGGTACATCCAAGATACCGCCCGTGATCTTCAAAAGTGTCAGATCGGATGAGTGGCCATTTTGTGGTACAACCTTGGAAGGGTCGGAAAGACTATCCTTTTCGTTTTTCACTGACTTGTAGCTCCAAAATGAGCGCTGATATGGAGTCAAGAGAGCTGGAAATACTCCAGCGTTCGATTTCTTTATCCGATTGTATGACCCCCAAAGAAGATCCCGCACACTGATATCTTCAAACGACGTATCTGCATGTTCCAACGCAGCCCCGCTATTTCTCAAAGCAGTCGAATTTTCTTTTTGTGATAAGGTGGTTTCTTTACTACCGCAAGGTAGAGTAGCCAAATTGACTTGAAATGATCCTCCTCGTGAGTAATTATCTGATGTTTTCGAAAACGAAGAATTGAGCACAGCTATATCACTCTCCTGTTGAGATGCACCCGCTGGTGACATTCTGCACTTGGATTTTGACTTGATATTGGGTTTTCCAGCCGATTTTTCGCTACGTAAGGTGGGAATGGGACTCATTTTTGTCTTTAGTCGCAGCGTATTTATGTAGTTCTCTGAGTACTGGGTTCCACGGAGCCAGTCATTGAAGGAGTCAGATCGAGCGAGAGTCTTCAAGGATATTTGATGATGTTCAGTAGTCATTGCGCTCCTTCAAGGCAGAAAGACTGTGGTTGTGTATACGTAAAAAAAAAAGAAAGAAAAGATGAGCAAAATGGCAAATAATGCCAACAACACTCCGAAAGCTTTATCTACCAGTATTTATATGGATGCAGAAGGCACGAGTTGGTTCAGGCCAAAGTATGTAATAACAATCAGAGAAAACTAGTCAATAAACAAGTAAAAATAAATAATAATAGTAATATTAATAGCAATGCACAAGCTAATCTAGCATGGTTCTTTACGGCGTCGCATCAATTCTTCTATCTGCAGTTCATCGCTAGTTGGAAGGTTTTGCATCTTTTGTCGTTGATCAAACATCATCTTTGCTATGGTTGCCTGAGCACTATCGTCTAGCTCAGAAATGTGTTTACTTGGTGGTTTGAAAGTCTTCATGTCTATTTGCCTTTCACTCAGTATAACACAGGGCCACCACTCTTCGTAGTGAAGATTCGTCTTGACCAAGGTGACTACTAACAGTCTCTTGTCTTCGATGCACCACGTACACTCACTTGCCTTGACAGGCTTGTACAAGTCCCCAGATAAAATAGGTGACTGACCCTTTATTCCTATAGTCAAGCTTGATGCTGTGATTTCAACTGACAACATCTTTGACACTGTAGATTCAGCCAATGGGACTGTGATTATTACCTCCGAGTCTCCTTGGCCAAAGGAATATTTCCCATAATCTCCACCACATTGCTCGTTGCAAGGTAGCAAATCTGTCATGTCCTTCTGACTCTCGACAAGGGACATGGGGAGAGTTCTTTGTATGTTGCAAAAAGGACTTCCTTCATGTAAATCAGAACAGATAAAAAGAAAGAACCCCAAATCAGAGAGAGAAAAAAAATCACTCGCAGACATTACACATATAACGAAAACAAGGAAAATATAAAACTCGAAACAATGACACACAACATACGTGCACTATATACATAGCCTATCATATCTTGTAGAGTGATTTAGGAGTCTTCAGACGCAGATGAGCAAAATCTCTGGGAGCTTCACGGCGCACTTCTTCTGCTCGCCAGCGCTGTCTCTGTAACTCCAGATGTGCAAATTCATATAATGAAACCAGGTAAGCTGTGCGCTCATACTGGTGAAGCGATCTGCCGTGATCAACCTCGCCCACAAGACCCTCCCCTTTGATCGGTGTTAGCATCACTTGAGGAGAATCAAAGTTACGATAGTTTATAGTAGACGAAAAAGGATGATCAATGTGTTTATTTTCCTCTTCATAGAACCTATCCTTCTCTAAAGCTGGAACTGACTTAAATGACGCGATACTATTATGTTCCTTCCACCGGGGATCAGCCTGATTGCGTCCCGGGACGAAAGACTCAATTGTTTCTTTCTTATCGTACGATTGAGAAGGTGGAATAGAAACCTTCGTTTGAATTTGCACAGGGGGGTGAATCACAAATGGATTCAGTACTACTTGATTGGGGCGTGGAAGTGTAGAAGACTGGTGATCCGAACTCGATTGACCACCTTGTACTTCAGAAACAATCCCAATATCTGGCGGAGCAATGCTACGGTTTAGAGAGGTGTCCACAGGCGCTGCCCTCTCCTCTGCTTCATCCATCTTCTCGTTCTTTTTTTGATTTTCCTTTAAATTTAGGTCACATGTCTCTGAAACGTCCTCCACTAGTGGTTCTTTTTGGCTAAGGTAAATACAACTTCCACCAGAAATATCAAGCTGTTTCCATGTGGAATGTAGATCAATGGGTCGACCAAAGTCACATTTCCTCCCCCCTGTGGTATGGTACAACTTGTATTCATTAATTCTTTTGATTCCAAGTTTTTTCATTATGTTCGGAAGAGAGGATCGTACTTCATCAGTGTCACGAACGCTAATCACAGCCTTGTCTTCTGGAAGCCAGTTGTCTCCAATGAGTCGGATGATCATACCCTTCAATACATGTGAAAGACAAAAAATGAAGCAAGTAGAAATGATCTAAATCTGAGAGAGAATCAGTATTATTTGCCCAAAGGGAATTAGAAAACGAAGGCATTGGTCCACCAAAACCAACTTCAGAATAGATTCAAGCAACAGTGAAGGAAACACCGCCATAAACACCATAATTAACATGGTATTCCCCAGGGAGAGCGGGAGAGCGAGGGGCTACTCCACTGCAGAAGACATGATGCCCTAGACCAAGAGGTCGACCTATAGAAGCAGCATAGGTCACCGCCAATACCACAGCTGCAGCAGGGCTTCCCAGACAGTTTTTTCCAGCACCAACCTGAATAGGCTCTTCCTTCCGGGTCATGACGAAATTGTGGTTTCCCAATATATCCAGGGAATTTTGATCAAGCTCTGTCTTCCCGCCAAGACGCATACCAATGCATCCACCTAAATCTGCAGCGAATCCAGTAGTATGAGGGGGGTAAAAGGGGTACCGTGATCCAGTAAGCTCAATTCCGGGAAGGAAGGCATCGCATATTGCAGGTACTGCATTTAACGTCAGCTGTGATGGAACATCGCCCCTCATTCGCAAAACAAAAAGCGATTCGACAAACTGGATCCGGTGTTGCTTCCTTGACAACGTGGTGTTCTGAAACGCATTAGAAAAAATAGGCACACAAACGGCGTCAGTCGCCCTCAAACACCGTAACGCAGCGGAAGACGGTGGTACAACTTTGATACCCATGAATGTGAAACCGTTATCCTGCATCACTTCGCACAAAAGTGAATGAAACTGTACAATTTCCTTGGAACCTCCTTGATGTCGTGGAAGTATTTCGCTAAGAGCAGGGAGTTCCCGGTCAGCGTTTTGAAGATACTCCATATAGGTCTCAGCCGCCGCCCTCAAGACAGAAAGCCGTCTCCATGTCCAGGAAAACATAATCTGACCAAGGAAAGCGAAAACAACGAACAAAGAAAAAGAAAGAAAAAAAGAAAATAGTAAGCATCGCTATAAGCAACACTCAGACTTGAAGAAAAAGCAAATTTCGCAAAAACCAAGACTTATAGGCTCTCTTGGAGAGCCTGAGAACACGTCGCCTCGATCTCCACTGCTAAATTAAAACACCCCGGTGAGGCAATGAAAATGAGCAGTTGGTATAATGCCGAATGTCTATGAATGTAGGTCTTTACAGAAAAAAGAAACAATACACAGCCACTTGGAAGCCCAACACAGTTGCAGCAACCAAAATTTTCGATAAAACACAATCCCACTTCGGGCTATCCATGATGTGGCTTCATCGTACCGTTATTTCTTCTTCAACAGAAAACTGGGAATTCTTCAACACTTATACCCTTCGACTTCTGTTTTTCTGTGATCATTTACACCTACATTATACACACACAAATCCACAATTTCCAAAAGAGACCGCATAATCACTCCATGAGCCTCGGAGGCGCCTATAGCAATAAGATCATATGTCCCATACATGCACACACACAGAAAGAGAGAAAGAGAGAGAGAGAAAGAAATAGAAAGAAAGGGACATACCAACTTTCACCAATCCGGTGGTAGAAAGATATCGAGTACACCAACGCATTGACAAATCAGCTACTCTCTTCATCCTTGTTACTAAGAAACAATTCCAAGTAACACTCTTTCAACAACTATTGTACGAACACATCGTGTTCCAAACCAGAACACTAGTCTTTGTAACAGGGGGCAATAGAAAAAGGTTTTTTTTCATCTATTCTCTTTTTTCCCTCATTTTGTTTCTTTGTATCCTTCTTTTTTCGGTCAGTATTTTTCCCTTTTTAGGTGTTTTTTTTCGAAATAGAAAACGCCAAAAAAATCAGTGAAGGTCATTATACCACAAAATGTTCAAATCAAAAAAGTAGACTCCTTCCGACGCTAGGGCGAGGAGATCGTCCCATACTATCTGCGTTCATTGACTCTGAGCGAAGAGTGCGCGAAACAGTTGAGAAAGAGACATCATCTGAAGGAGACCCAAACCCTCCTTCCATTCTCCATCTGCTCCGTCTTGTATCTTCCCCAAACTCTGTTGCCAAAGCCCGGTCAAGCATGTCGCGACAGAATGAATCTGCCTTGATGCTCAAGGCTGTATGATAGTGAGCAATCGCCCCCTTCATATTTCCCATCAAATGATACGTGAATGCCAAAGCGCAGTGGCCATGACTTGCATTAGGTCGGCACTTTACGTACAGAGTGTAAAACGCCACGGCATCCTCATAATATTGCAGCTTTCGGTAAACTGTTGCCACATTGAAAATAATACAGTCCCGATGTTCAGATGGATTATCTGGATTGGCAAGGGATTGATAGGCCATTCGAAGAAACCTAAGAGCTTCTTGCAACCTGTGGGTTCGGACATGTAACACACCGATCTCGTTTAGAACGAGTGGGTCGTTAGGAACAACACGTCTAGCTTCCTCCAGAAAATGTGATGCCAACCTCCATTGGTGAATTCGGCTATATTGCATACCAACAAATGTGTTACAGCACGGAAGTCCTGGAAAATAATTCATTGCTCTCCGGTACACGCTCAAAGCCTGTTCACCCTCTTCTAATTTTGCATAGCAGTGACCATAGGCAATCCATGCCTCAGCAAAAAATGAATCCAACTCTGTAGCTCGACTGAAAAAACGCCCCGCTCGTTCATAGTTTGAGAGGGAAAAGTGAAAACAACCAATAGCATACACAGCAATTTCAGTGTGTTGTTTGCTGTTGCACAAAAGATGAACTTGATCAAACAACTTTGAGGTTGATTTCATGTCAACGAGAATTGAAAGATGCAGGCACATCCCCTCTCGATTAAAGGGTGATAACTCCAACAATTTAGTTGTCAACCCTAATGCTTTTTGCAGGTCATTTTTCTCGTATTCAGACGTAGCAGCTTGTAGCTGCAAGGTCGTCCTTGGAATATATTTATGATGCTCCTGAGGAGCGGAGTCACATGGCAAACGAGTCATATAGGATGCACGAAGCACCTCAGCTTCTGGTGGCAATTTTAAGGATTCCACAACTGCTCGAAGATCAGTAACATTCAAAAGTCTTCTTTCTATCAAAGCATTCATGGGTTCACCACAAAATGGATCTATTTCTAACGCGGCCTGGTAATGCTGAGCAGCCTTTCTCATGTCCCCAGAGAGTTCAGCACACCTTCCCAAGTAACACAAGGCCACTACATTCATAGAAGGTATTTGTTTTAACCTATCGGCTAGCGATGTGCACTCTTTCGTGTCACCTAATTCATAAGCTGATTTCATGGCCAATAAAATCGCCTCTGAATTGTCAGCCTCATTATTTAATATGTCCATCGCAAGACGAATAGCAAGATCAAACTCCCGAGCAGCAAATAAAGCCTTTGCATGGAGAAGAGAATAATGTGTTGAATTGGGTTTCACCTCTCGCAAAATAACTGTGAGAGGGACAGCACTAAGAGGTTGATCATTCTCCAAGTATCTTCGTGCGTTTGTTTCAAGAAGAGAAACCAGCTTCATGTGAGAATGCCAATCACTTCCTACGTGACCTGTTACTGAAATATGAAAGCTAGAAGGGTCTCTAAAACTTAACCCTGAAAGAGGGGAAAAAAACGCAGGTAGACGACATGTATACGCCAATATCATACTATCTCTTCAAAAGATTCAATCCAGTGAAACAATCGTCAACAAACACTAGATCTCCCCCCTCCTCTATCAAGGAAAAGAAAAAGAAACGCTTTTAGGTTCCCAGTATTGTTTTTTTAAAGATAAAGTCAAAATGCTATGGAACTCTAGAAAAATCTCTCGTTGTCAACAAATAAACAGCACAGACGTAAAGGTGATGCTGAATTAGCACCATTGACCCGCCACCCTCATGGTGTGGGAGAGATGAATAAGATAGGTTTCCAGAACTTGCGCTCTTACCCTATGGAATGTCAACAATCGACCCTCGAAAAACAACCAGAAAGAGGAATGAGAAAAACAGAGATGGGTTCCGCCCACCAACCCGCAGGAGAGAAAAACCCGACAAAAAGGACGGGTAGAAAATATCGCCGGATCAAATCCGCCAACGCCATACCGCGGCCCCCATTTAGAGAACACCAAAACGGCGCAAAAAAAAAAAACGGCTGATGAACGGCGGGCGGGGGCGCGGCTTTTCGGAACCGGGGCTCCTGGAGAGAAAACGGTTTGGGCGGGGATAGCATCCATCCTCCCTGCCCCTTAAAAAAAAGACGAAGGGAAAAAAGAGAAAACGAGTGGTGATGGTTTTTGGCGCAGGGCGCCGAACTCTTATAAACGGACTCGCGTTTCATAATAATTTGTTCTCTACCTTTCCGTCGCCCACGAAACGGCAATGCCGAAAGCACCTTTAGACCGCCTCCCGCGCTCACCTTCGCAATGTCCGCGCGTCCTCGAGAAATCCCGTCCGCCGGGTTGTGTTTGGAAACGGCATAGCCCCAGGATGCGTGGACGCCATGCGCGCGTAGAATCCCATCTATTACGGATGCTTCGCCCACGAGGGCTTGCGAATGCGTGTTGCCTTTTGCCATGATGTGCATGACCGTGGTGTTGTCCTCACAAATGTGCGATGGCGTCCCGTAATTCCCGTGAAATGCCTTGGATGCCAAAAGCACTGCTCGGGCTTCTGCCTGGGAAATCATGTGGAGCTCCTCCTCCCACGCGCCGCCCGCCGCCAGAATCTCTCCCGCGTCCTTGAAAGAAGCGCGCCCCAACCTTGCATGGAAGCATCCGTGGCGAGTGTGGCCGCATTTGCTGCCTTCGTTTGCGGACAGAGAGGTTCATTCTCGAGGAACTTCGAGAGCCGCCGCTTTCCCACTGTCACGGCACCGGGTGGCGGGTTTGCGCCGTCCTTTGGGCGAAAAAAACCCCATTCAGTTGCGCCAAACGTCTTCGGACCAATTTCAAAAGGAAACAGTATGAAAACAACGATTCGCCTCACACACCCGGGGCGTAGATCATGCGTGGCACTGTTCCCTCCATAGCCTCGACTGAAATGGTCTTGGGCGGTGGCGTCTCACGCAATCTTCTTACCGTTTTTTTGCCTAGGGACACGGTCCTCGTCCCGTGGTTTAAGGGCAACCTATGAAGCCATACCCCTTGACGCATACACGTTTCTCTCCTAGGGTGGCACCGCACTTCTGCGTGTTTTCCACGATTTGCTTGGCCCATTTGCTGACGGCATGCTGCGGTCCGCTGATCCGAATATTGTCTATCCACACGCGGATCCTCAAATCACGTGATGCTGCAAACTGCGGAATTGCCGCTTCCGGTTCGCCCGCCAGGGATCTCGTAATGATGTAGGGAATTTCCGGGCTGCATTTGTAGCCCGTCGGGAGCCGAGCGAACTCGACCAGCTCCCCCGATTCCGTGCGGCAACGGAAACATGCCCGCACGTCATCAGGCAAAGCGACCTGAAAAAACGACGCTTTAAGGTCGAACAGCGCTGCCGTTTTGTCATGCACTGCTCCTGGGTGCTGGGAAACATACCCCAGCGGAACATTGGCCTCATATTCATCGTGGTCATTCTTCTTCTTTGGCCATTATATGAAACGACGTCTCTGTCCTGTTGGCTTTTCCTTCACCACTGTGAAAGTTGCAACCCACCCTGTTGTTGGGCGGTTCGACGCTGCACAAATAATGCCTGCCTCTCGCATGCGTTGCGCGTCTTTACTTGAAATACTCAAATTGGTTTCCTTTCCGCCATTTTGGGGTCCACTGGCCGGCGCATGATATTCCATACCTCATCAAAACGTTGCCTCGCCTTATTATGGAGACGACTTTTAAACCATTTTACGGAGAACATCACCACACCCACCTGTTGCAGGGGAAAATGCACTTCCCCCTCGAGCGGGGCCGCCCGCGTTTTGCGTGCTCGTCGGAGGGTGCTGTAACCATGAAAAACCGGGTGATCACCCTTTTTCACTCCCGTTGGATAAGACCATGGCCTCTCTGCCCCTTCCCGCAGTTTTTCCACTTCAATGACGTCAACTTCTCCGAATTGTTGATGGGAGCTGCCCACTGGCCAAGGTAACGCACCGTGCTGCGTGGAAACTCTATTGGGTCGACATGTTTTCCCAGCCGCGTTAGCAATCAGGGATCGAGCTCGTGCTCGACCACGGCAGCCGCCGCGTGCGCAAGGGCTCCCCTTTTTAAGGAGTGCACCGTCATTCCGTAGTGGCGCAGAATGTTTTCCCTCTCTCTTTTCGAAAGCATGGTCAACTTCCCGTCGTCTGCCATGCCTTTTATTGCCGCCTTTCTCGCTTTTGCGTCCTCCCCCCCGATAACCGCGTATCGCGCCGCTCTGTGCGGGTCACTTTTGAACATCTTCGGGAGGGCAACCCAATCCAGCGTGATGGCGTCTGGATTGTGTGGGTGCGGCGCGAAGTTTTGCCGCTGAAGTAGGGCAATTTCTCCCAAACGACTGGCAGTCACCCACGCCAATCCCATGGCCACGCGATCGAGTTCGTGGGGCAGATTGGCAATCACCATATCCAATCCCCATTGTTGCATTGGGCGGGCTTGCTTTATGGGATCCGTAGCGGCCATTCTTTTTAGCCCCGCCAAAAACATTTGTGCGGGTGTTCGCCCCGCTGCCAAAATGGATAACAGCGTCCATGTGTACTGGACTGCGCTGCTTTTCGCCAGCTGCAAACTGGCTATAAACAGAGAAACATTATCCTCCCGACACCCCATGCCGTATTTAGCCTCGGAATCCTCGAACCGTCGCAGAATAGATCCCTTTTGTTCCCACGTTGTGTGTGTCCACATGCGTTTTGCCACCTTGTTTGCCTCTTCAAAAAGAGCCAAAGTGTAGGGTTCGTCGGTTGGAGCCGGAACCTCTGTAAGGTCATTTACCGATGCAGTCTGTGGTGATAAATTCTTTTCCTGGAAAACTATTCCCGGACGACGTAAAATGTGTTGCCTTGCCCTCGGTGACGGTTTTCCATCCTCGCCCACTCTTTGACAGAAAAGTGCTGTACATTCCGGATGCGTTAGATCCCAGGCGCCTTTTTCCCGCTGATACCCTATCCGGCCTGGCCCCGGAAGCGATGGATTCCGGGGCCAACAGTCGTTTTTTGGCTTGAACGATTCTTTTTAGGCATGTCAACCCGGCAGGTCGTGCTGTAATGTCCGATGCGTCCACATTTGTAGCACCGAGCCTGGCTTGGTGGTAAAGCCAATTCTTTCATTCTCGTCTTTTGGGCCTTTAAAGCCGCTTGCAAAAAAGGATCGTCCTTCGCGCATGGTTTCCCCATTGCGTCCCGTAGTGTTTGGCAGGAAGCTCCCCGGTGATCTATAACTGTTTGGAGGGTGCGCAGCCTATTATAAACCTGCTGGCAAAGCTCTATGATCTCGGTCGAACAGCCTTCCGCGGGAATAGCGCGAGCCCACGCCTCGAATGCACTCCATGCTTCTGTGTGGGCGGAAACGGGTTTTTCCGGCGTGCGGAACACTGTGCAGTAGGCCGTCAGGCGCTTACTCGGGGAATATTTCATCATGTATTCCACTACACCCTCAAAGGTGCGTATTTTCTCCTCCACACGAGGCTGCATTTTTCACGAATCCTGCTTGAGCTGCTGCATGCTCCTGATTCCCACATCTGGGCAACTGACTGCGGCGTCTGTAATTTTATCTTGATGCAGAAACAAATCCCTGAACGAGGGTCTGGCCTGTTCCTGCGCATTGGTGTATGCTGTCAGTTGGGTTATTGTCCCGGTACGATCCTCTGCCAATTTTGGGGCCATCTGTTGAAGCTGAACTTCCATGCGTCGCAACCTGACACCTTGTTCTTCTATTAGGGCGTCGCTTTGTTGAAACTCTTTCTGCAGCCGGGTATTATGCCACTTCAACTCCTGTTGTTGTTGTTGCGCTGATGCCGAAAACGAAAATTTTCGTCGACCATCTCGGCACATGCACACTCGCATTGATAGTGTAACAATGATTTTTGTTCTTCAAGGGCTGCCCATTGGTTGCTCAAATTCTGACGCGCTTCCTGAAAAGCAGCAAGAAACCCCTCATTGTGTGGCATTGTAAAAAAGACCATGGAATGGCGTAAATCGACAAAATTTGTTGTGTCCGTACCGGAGCTGAAAACGAGTTAGCTATTCTCCAATATCAGCATGCCCTTCAAATGGTAGCAAAAGGTAGGATTGTGCGCTGGTCGAAATTCGAAGGTAAACCCGACTGGCCCGTTTTGTTCGACATATGCTCTAAAAGCCCTATCGCTCGTCTCCCATTCCACGTCGGAGTGCAGTTGCAAAGTTGTCGTTAACATGATACGACAATTGAATGTATGATAAATAACAAAATTATATATATCTATAAACTTGCCTTTTCTCCTTTTTTCAGGAAGCTTAAGTTTTGGGAAAACCTTTATTGTTGAAAAGAGAAAAGAGGCAAGTGCAACAATCATAATAGTCAGGTGAAATCATTCCTCTTACAAGCTCTCAAAAAGTTGAGACGGCGTATAAAAACATCCGCAAATATCAAGCGGTGCAATGACGGGGGGCATTTTGCAAAAAAGCAGGAGCACATCGCACAACAAACTCAGGTGCCGGTTGCCGAAAACCAACAAACGGCACAGCAGCCCCCATCCCACCCCATCCCTCCGCCAAAACCCTCTGCACGACCTGCTGTGGAAGAAAAAACTGGCAGGACTCGGGAAATCGCTTAAAGTTGAGCATGCGTGGGGATCCAGAGATTTTAAAAATTTACCCAATAGTCGCGGAAGAAAAGCATCCGCCGCAAAGGGGGGATTCATAACTTTTAAGTTGTGGTGGGATATATGATGGGATTTTTCTGGCGGGGATCTTTGTTGCATATCGCACCATCCTTGGGATTCTTGGAAAACCGAGCCCGGCATTTTTAGAGGCATGGGGGCTTTAGAATCTTTTCCGGATCTCGCACAAACGAATGGTTTAACCGTCTGCGAAACAGATTTCTGTCGAAAAGCTTTTTAATGCCTTGGAATTTTTCTCAAAGCAGCAGAGCACGCGAGGATCACGCATCAGCCCCTTCAAGGTTGGATGGAAGACCGGTGCAAAAGGACGATCCTTTTGAGCAGGGGGACGTTAAAAGCAGAAAAAAACACATCATGGAACAAAACACGGCGGCGCGTTATCGATGCGGCCGTGCCGGGCGTTACGGTATAACTTGTCGGCTAAACCACTTCAAAAATGGGATTTTTGACCCAAAAATGATTTTAGGTCTCAGAAGCAATAAATTCTGGGGTCAGAACGATTAGGGCATCGGTGGGCCAGGTGCAATGGGAGTAGACACTTCCATTCCACACGAAGACGACACTCACGCAGGACGTGGGAGGGAAAATCCCGCGTTTCAAACACGCATGCGAACACGTTGCCCAGTAAATTTTTCTAAGAGCTTGCAAAAGGAATGGCATCACCTAACGACTTTACGGATCGACATAACCACGCCTTTTTTATCTGTTTAATTTTCTTGTGCGGAAAGACCCCTCGGTAAGTGCAAGTTTTTTTTTTCTGTAACCCGCCCTACCCTAACCCCAAACCGCATCGCGCGGGAGGTGGCCTAAAGGCGCTTTAAGCACTGTCGTTTAGTGGGTAATAGAAAGATGGAGAAAACGAGTGGCAATGATTTTTGGTGCAGGACACCGAACTCTTATCAACGAACTTGTTAATCAAAATAAATTGTTCTCTCTTTTATCTTTTCTTCCCGTTCTTAGGGAAAAGGAAGGCCGATACTATTCACTAAAATGACCCGCCACCAAAAGACTGCATCGGTGAAGGGGGTCGCGGCCATCCCCGCCCCGCCAGACGAACCCTGTACCGTGGCGTTGGCATTTGGGCCCAAAATGTGGCAAAGCGCATTTGGGACCATACAACATGAGAATCAAAAGGGCCCATTCTGCGAAGGTTCGAGGGGTTTACGGCCGAGAACGGCCTGGAATGCCGGGGGAACGTTTCCTTATTTATTGTAAGCCTAAAATCGGTAAAAGGCGGCGCGGTCCAGTATACACGGATGCTGCTGCCATTGTTGTCGACGGGGGAAACGCCCGCTTAATTGTTTTTAGCGGACCTGCAAACGATGGCGGCAGCCGCCGATAACTTCAAACAAGCCCGTTTAATGTTGGGATGGGGGCTGGTCATGGTTGTCGCAAATCTTCTGCTAGAGCGCGACCGGGTGGCCATGAGATTCGCATCGGTGACCGAGGGCCGTTGGGGAGACATCGCTCTGCTCTGAAGGCAAAACTCCGCCCAAGCACCTTTGAAATCCAGAAGCCGTGACCCTGGATTGTGGCGAAACGCCAAAACCCCTATCAGCGACAGGCGAAGTGCTGGCTTTTGTATAGCCATTTTCGGCTAAGACGCCAAGGTCGTAGAAAAAAAGGCATGGCAGGGAACGGGGTGTTAACCATGCTGCCCAGAAGAAATATGAAAAACATTTTTCTTCCGTACTGAACGACGGTGCATTCCATAAACCGCCGCGCCATGGCGCACGCAGTGGCGGCAGCGGCCGAACACGAGCTCGACCACCGATTGCCAACCCAGCTTGGAAAACACGTCAACACAATGGGGTTTCCCAAAAGCGCGGTCCGCCATTTAGGCCATAAGCATCAACAATTCAGATAAATTAATTTTATTTGTTTAGAGAAACCGCATTTGGCGGCAGAGGTAGCATGGATTTGCCCAGTGGCTGCAAAAAAGGGCGTCCGCCCGTTTTTCTGAGGCCATGACGTTCTCAGACGACCAGACAAGATGCGTGCGGCTTCGCGCGGCGATGAAGAGCATTTGCCCCTACAACGGGTGGATGTCGATGCGCTGTCCGCAGAATCGGTAACAAGCCGCCTTGGCGAGGGGGCCAAAAGCAATTTGATGAGGCATGGGGCACCATGCGACGACCAATGGATTTTGAATATGGGAAAAACAAAACCAACAGGAGGATACCAAACAAAGAAGAGCACCCCACGAAGAGGGCAGGCAAAATTATGGCAGCGATGAGCCAACCAAGAACAGGCCAGGTTCTTTCTTTCAGAGCGATAGAGGAAAAAACAACTGGAAAGAGACGTTGTTTCATAGCATGGCCAAAGGGAAACATGATCACGACAAATGCGAGGCTGGCGTCCCGCTTGGGCATGTTTCAAAGCACCCAGGCGCGGCATGCGACAAGACCACGGCATTTTCAGCCTGAAAGCGTCTTTTTTTATGTTGCGTTGCCCGAAAACGTGCGGGCATGTTTATTTTGTAAAAAAAGGAATTGGGGCCTGGCGGGGTTTGCCCAGCTCCGTATAGGCTATGAATGGGCCCGGAAATCTATCACGCGGTTGCGGGGGCCTTTGCGAGCGACCCGGGGGTGGTAAAGCCACAATTCTTTACACCTTGGGCGTTGCGAATCCATGCGTGGATTGATCGTATCATATGGGTGGACCGAGGCATACCTTTGAGATGTGGGCAAAGAAAATCTTCGAATATACACAGCAATGTGGGCGGATTTTGGGTGAAAAACCGATGCGCACCACGGAAAGTGTTTTCACATGTGCGCATTTAAACCCGGGGTGGGAGCCTTTAGTCTGGGCGACTAATTTCAAGACGCATTTTTTTTGCCAGAGAAGAAGGGTTATGTTTGGAAGTGGTATCGGCGTGGTATTTTTCTTCGGTTGGCAGAGAGGGGTTTTACCCCCCAGATCCCCAACAATTCTTTCTGTTATGATTGGCGCGCCCTTGCTTTAAATCCAAAAAAGGTCTGCCGCGATTTCGGGCCCCGCCAAGTTAAATTCTGATTTCTTCATTTTCAAATGCCACCGGGGTTTCCGGTCAGATATTTTGAGTGGCCCGGCGACCGGTATTTTGTAAACAAAATGGCTTAAGCACTCTTATCTTCTGGCGGCTTTCTGGGATTAGGTTTCGGCAGGAGGGCCGCTCATTCTGCGCGCAATTCCAGTTTAACCACGCCATTGGTCCGCAGGAAAGCACCATTTTTTGCACCGAGATGGGCGCATTAAACCACCACAGATTTGAGAACCATTCGACCTTTCATTTGCAATTTAAAGAAAGTGCTGCTGGGCGGTGGTGTTGTGCTGGCACCTCGGCCATCAAAAGAACACGCTTCGGCCAACTTGTGGAATAAGAAGTGAATTTGGCCGGCGCTTCGTCAACCAAATGGGAAATCTGCTAATGCATTTTTACTTTTCCAGCGTGAAAATAGTCTCGCCCAGCCCCCACCCCCCTTCAATAAAATAACCCCCGCCTCCTTCATAAGCTGCGCGTCTTTCTCTGAAATCCTAATGTTGAATTTTTTCCCTTTTTGTTGTAGCTCCCCGGGTCTTCGCATGATGTTCCACACCTCGTTGAAACGTTTTCCCGCCTCTTTATTTGGGCGAGCTTTTGCCCATTTCAGCGACAAGATGTCCGCATCCATCCGTTGAAAGGGTGGCGGTTTTTTTCTTCTCCTGATGCCGCTCGCGTCTTGCTTGTTAGTTTGGGAATGCTGTGGTCTTGGAAAGCCGAAAATTCCCCTTATCGCTTGGATTCCGGGCAAACACACGATTGTCTAGCCCACTTTTTTTAGTTTTTCCACTTCAATGACGTCAACTTCTCCGAATTGTTGATGGGAGCTGCCCACTGGCCAAGGTAACGCACCGTGCTGCGTGGAAACTCTATTGGGTCGACATGTTTTCCCAGCCGCGTTAGCAATCAGGGATCGAGCTCGTGCTCGACCACGGCAGCCGCCGCGTGCGCAAGGGCTCCCCTTTTTAAGGAGTGCACCGTCATTCCGTAGTGGCGCAGAATGTTTTCCCTCTCTCTTTTCGAAAGCATGGTCAACTTCCCGTCGTCTGCCATGCCTTTTATTGCCGCCTTTCTCGCTTTTGCGTCCTCCCCCCCGATAACCGCGTATCGCGCCGCTCTGTGCGGGTCACTTTTGAACATCTTCGGGAGGGCAACCCAATCCAGCGTGATGGCGTCTGGATTGTGTGGGTGCGGCGCGAAGTTTTGCCGCTGAAGTTGGGCGATTTCTCCCCAGCGACCAGCAGTCAGGTTTTAAAGCTGCCTGCTCGTACGGATCGTCCTTTTTCAGTGGGTCTTCCATCGTGACCCGGAGACTCTGATAAAAAATACTCGGGTGATCCGCCTTTGTCCAAAGGAGGCGAAAACGTGCGCAAACGTTTCGTCCCAACCAAATCGCTACAACCGTATTTCGACTCGCTCGCACAACATTTGCCCATGCCCCGAATGCTTCCCACGCTTCTGCGTACGCCGGCCCTATTTTTGCCGGTGTTTTAAAGGTGGCTCGATATTCCATCAAAAGCCCCGCAGGAGAATACTCCATCATATACTCCACTGCGCCATCAAAGGTACGTGTCTTCTCTTCTGTGCGCGGGGGTATCTTCCACGAATTCTGCTTGAGCTGCTGCATGCTCCTGATTCCCACTTTTTGGCCTTCTCCTGAAACCCCCACGTTCCTGCCACCTTTCCACAACAGATCTTTTATAGAGAACACGGCTTTTGTCGGGGATTGTGCGCTTGAAGGTTTTCCGGAATGGGAAGAGTCTGTGCAGCTTGTTGCCTTAAGACCTCAAGTCCGTGGTAAGTGTTTGGTTTTGCAAAATCTGCTGCAGCAGTTGGGCGCTAATTTCCTTCATGCAGGTCTCACGTTGTTTTAATTGCTCTTGAAGTCTGGCCATTTACTCCTGTATTATCATAAACTGATCTTCCGAGTGCTGCGCCTGTTGCTGTGCAGCGTGAAAAATCCAGAAATGCTCATCCGCCATTTCTGCGCCTGCACATTCGAACTGGTGCGCTAATAACTATTTGTGTGCTTCTATTGCTGCCCATTCACTGCTGAAAGCCATTTGCGCTTCCTGGAACACCGCAAAAACTTCCTCATTTCGCGGCGTCGTAAATGACAGCACACTCTCTCGATAACTCGAAAGCGGGGTCCTTTCCACCGCCGTATCAAAAATTAATTCGCCCCCTCCTCAAGGGTGGGTAGTCCCTACATATTGTACGGTAACCCCGGGTTTGAAGCCGGGCGGAACCGAAAATGGAATTGCGTTTGGCCGTGATTCGCAACAAACGAGCGAAGTTCCCTCGTGCTCGTCTCCCATTCTGCATCGGATAGGGTAAAGGGCGTCGCGGTCAACGTCTTACAAAAACGGGCCCACTAAACAAAAACCAAACTTACCTTTTTTAGCAATAAAAAAATGGGCTTACCAGAGGAAGTTTTTCCGTAGAAGAAAGTAAACGAAAAACAGGAGAGTATTTCCTAGCACTTTTCCAACCGCCTTCGTGTTTTAGCTCGGATTTTTTTTTGAGAGCCTGCGACAGAAATGGTCGATACTCACTGTCGCTACCATGAAAACAAAATCCATTTATATTTTTCATCCCTTATGCATGCAGGCGCCTCCAAATACTTTTCCTTCGTAAAAGAAGTAAGTGTACATCCGTAAGTGTATCTTCCAGCGTAGAGATGTGGACCAACACACGTCCGGCGTACTCCGATGTGGAATGGAGAGTACGTGCGTGAGAGCGTTCACGGCATTCATCAGCCACCACGGCTCCGCAGCGTTCTCTTTTACAGTTCGGCCTGAACAAAGCCCTCATTTTATTTCTCACATTGAGGGCACCATAAGTTTGGACGGAAGAGGGAACTTAATTGTGAAGTACGGCAACAATCAACAGGCAGATTTCATTAATCTACGCTATTCACTTGTGTCGTTCTCCATGCCGCGCAGTGAAGTGTTTCTACAGGCCTTTAACGAGGCTAGAGAGGCATTGAGCGCCGAATGGGCCGCCCGCGAACTGCGAGAGCCCCAACTGACGCACTATGGAAACGGCGCCGGAACACATGCCAGCCGCCTATCGTACAGCATTTCAAACCCCATTGGATAAGGGGCACGCATACACACATGCGTGGGAATGTCTCTCTCATTGGGCTCCTTCCCTTCAGGATGATGGGCTGTCGGACGCCTCACACCGTCTGGGAGGCGACTGTGCAATAATCTCAGGGTGCTGCAGACGGTGAAGGGCTTCCCTGGCATGGGAATGCGCGATATCCGGGACGCTACCGAAGACCCTGAGGCACTTGATGGTCATTTCGTCCGCGCCGTGCAAAAAGCGAAGCGCAAGGGTACGCAACCACCACCACAGCAGGCACGCTGTTTCCGATGCGGCGGATAGGGCGCCACAGTTCCACTTGCAGGATTGTCCTGAAAGAGAAAAATCTTACGATCCACCCAAAAAACAGAAGATGCCCCTGGAAACAAATGAATCCCGGGGCCTACAGCCAGTCGAGGCCGAGAGGTGTGATGGAAACCGGAAAAGCCTCTCCCCCAAACCCATTTTCACGAAACAAAGATGCAAAGAAGAGAGGAAAAGGAAAAAAATGGAGGTTAGACAACGAAACTGTCAGCAACTCAACAAACGCGGTGACTACAATGTCAGCACCATCAACAAGCCCGTGCATAGTGGCTTTGGCCTCGGGGGCAAACAGGATGGCGAAAAAAATGTGGACAACATCAACCTGGGAGCAGAGAGTGTCGATGATGCGAAGATTCTGCGATGTCGCGGCGCACCACGGTTTGGTGGCCGGAGAGGAGAGCATTCCGCTTTTCATCACAGGCCTGCAATTGGAAAAGAGCAGCGCGGTGCGGTAGACACGCACTTTGCCCACAATGCTCGGAGCGGGGCGTGCACCGGCCCACATGTTTCTCGCAGGACTTCAAAAGGAGGCAATGGCAAGCCCTGTGCGGCAGGCGTGACCGATGCAAAAATGGGAACTCGATTTTATCGGCAAGACAATGCCACACGAAAGAGACCGTGTGGCATTCCGGCTGGCGTGGATAACCGCCAGTCGATGGGGAGAAATAAACCTGCAGCGACAAAGCTTCACTCCACACCCCCACGACCCAAACGCCCTAATTCTCGATTGGGGTGCGCTACCCAAAACGTTGGAGAGCAACCCGTACAGGGCAGCAGGGCACGTCGTCATCGGGGACAAGGACGCAATACGCGTGCGGCGGGTAATAAAAAACTTGGGAGAAAACGGGAAGCTAACAACCCTAACTGCAAGGGATGTCGAGAAGATCCTAGGGCCGTGCGGAATGACCTCGCGTTCCATAAAGAGAGGCACACGCAGCAGCAGCCGTAGCCGAAAACGATTTGGATCCTCGCATCATTGCACAGCTCGTAAAACATGCGGATCCTCTCGAATTCCCTCGAAGCACAGTCCGATACCTTGGCACGTAGACTGCGACGCTGAACAGCTCTGCAACCCTCTCATCGTTGATGTAGGGGACCTAAATCGTTGGATCTCGGCGCCATGGGGGTGTCTGGAGAAGAGGGATGTGCGTCAGATATTCCGAGGCCACAGCGCGACACGTAGAACGCACACCACTCGTGTGGCTACGGAAAAGGAGGAGGACGAACTACTTCTACAACAAGTGGATGTTGGGACGCTGTCTGTAGATTGGATCCGGAAGAGAATGAATGCCACTACTCTCTCTCTCTCTCTTTCTCGCTTCGACGCGGTATGGGCCAACTTGGAGCGTCCAGTCGACAGCAGCGAGGGCGGCAGAGAACCCTCTTTGCGTATCCCGGAAAAGGGATGCACAAGATCTCAAAAAGGCGGGCATCACACGTCCGGCCTCCAGGGAACCCACTGCAGGGAATGGGTGATCCCATTCTCCGTGGTGGGAGAAAAGCCTTCGGGTTGTTGGCGACGATTCATCGGCTGGCCAAAGGAGAAGAAGGACCACGACGAATACGAAGCAGACGTCCCATTGGGTCACATCTCCCAGTACATGGGAGAAGTGGGCGACGAGACAGCCTCGCTGTTCGACCTGAAGGCATCCTTCTTCCAGGTCGCTCTTCCTAAAAAGGCGTGGTCGTGTTTCCGATGCCGGACGGAGGCGGGGGACCTTGTGGAGTTTGCCAGATTGCCGATGGGTTACAAGTGCAGTCCAGAAATACTGCACACCATCACACGGACCATCGCCAGCGATCCGGAGGTTGTGAAGCAACGATAGGCGTCCGCCCCGAGGGATGTTCGAATACACGCGTGGATTGGTAATATTTGTATCAGTGGACCGCGGGGCGCTGTCAACTCATGGGGTTTTGTCATTTGGAATATTCTACGCTAGAGCCGCGCAACAATTGGCGAGCCAATTTTATTTGAAAAGAACTCCTGGGGTGCGAAAAAAGAAAGGATTTTTTTTCGCCTTTTTGTGGCCAGGGGGCTGGGGCATTTTTTTGGCTCTCGCCAGAGTGGGTGCGCGCCCGAAACATCCCCGCAGGCGCGCAAAATTGTTCTTCATAACAAAAAAAAGGTCCGGTAAAGATTGGTGGCGACCCGCGCGTGTAGCCCTGGCTTTTTATGTTGGCCGGGGGTTCTGGTGGGAGTGGCTGGGTGGTATTTATTCGGGGTCTGCGTTGTTTCAATTGGTTGCGCCCCTGTCCCTTTCGTTTTCGCGAAGGGAAACGAAAAAAAAAAGCTGGACAAACACCAAGCAGTTCACAGACCACAATCGCTTTTTTTTAGCATCACCCAGACGGTAGCAAGAAGGGCCAGAGAAGCTAAAGCCCGAGTGGCTAACCAGAAAGTTTGCAAAAACACAACCGACACGCTTAAAACCAAGCAAAGGGATCAGCATCCCAAGAAAGGTCTTTTAGAGGCCTTCTGGGAAATCAATGGGCTCCGACAAGTTTAACTCCACTCCTGTCACTCTTTTCTTCCAAGTGTTTGGTCTGCTGCTATTTGGATCGTTTTGCCTTGCTTGTTTACCTTTCTTTGCGTTTGCTGCGGGGTGTGTTTCCGGGAAAAGGAGGACGTTCTCGACTCTGAAATGACGCGTTTGCAATGAGGCTGTCTGTGGTAACGCTCCTGTTTCTGAAATGAAATGCTTCTGGGTTGGTTGTTGCTCTTTTTCTTTTGATAGAATCTAATCGTTTGAGCTCCCCTTTTGGACCGGTTTTCGTTGTGAGTACATATTTTGTGTGTGGATGATGGTATGAGTTATACTGAGAATTTCTTCTAGTTTGTGTTTAGAGTTAATGAAATGTTTGCTTTGTTCTCCGGATAGGTGTCATTCGTTTTTGCTTATCCAAACATTTGTGGGTGTGTGCCTCAATTCTTCTCCACATTTTTAGATGGAATTTAGAAAACATGAGACGTTTTCTGTCTACAGGATCAGTTTTCTCGCCCTTCCTTAGATTTGTTCTTGCTGGAACTCGTGATGGAGTTCCAGTGATCGGTTCTGTTCCAAGCTTTGAAACTAGACGCAGAAGGCGAATGAGACTTTCCAGTGAACAAGCAAATATTGGTGTTACAGGTATAGCTGATGTGGTTAGGGTGCCAATTATCGAGGAAGAGGAGGCCAAGTCACTTTGCTTTGAGAAGTACGGTTTCCTTCAGAGGCCTTTGGTACTGAATTCCTGGTCAGAGTTTTTGTGTGAGCTACAACGGTTCGAGTTTCGCTGGTCATTAGCCCCAGGAACTGGTGGTATTATTATCCTCGATATTTTCCAGCACGGTGAAGGAGAAAAGGTTTTATGCACTTTGAGAGGGTGTTCGGGGTGTACTCCAATCGCTGATTTTTTTGAGTGTTGTGGTTGCATTACACAGGGATCTCTGGATAAGTACACTATACGATTTCGTAATCCCGAGGGCGCTGAACATTTGCTTGAGGTGGTGGGGAAACGATGGATCCCTGAAAAAAAAGTCCTCTCATCGACGATTGATGAACCTGTTCTGCCTGTACTGGCTCAGTACAACTGCACCGGTACATCCTTGAACGTTTCCATCAAAGAGACTAGGACTGGTGTCGTTACTAGTCTCTTTAATGGTATTTCTTTACAGACATTTAATTATGCGTTTTTGAGTTCCATTCCTGTGTTTCTTAAGCGGACAGACATTGGGGTACGAAATGTTGACTTTATCTCAAAAGAGCAAATGCGTCATTTTCGTTTTGCATGGTGTTTTCTGCGTAGAGAATCGATGTTGACTCCGGTTGACATTGCTGAATTGGATGCTTTGTTGCCTATATAATTTTTGACTGTGTTTTACTCCTGTGATCTAGAAGTTTGTCAATAACAACATGGTTTTGGGATATCTTTCGTTTCTCTCTGTGTTTTCCTATGTACTTCTTTTCCGCTTTAAATTCTTATCTTTTGAGCAGAAAACTTTTAAATCATGCGTGCTATGTCGCTACGAGGCTTCTCAATTATTGGGAAGACAAGTCTTGCAAGTATCAGTACCAGCCGTGTCTGGGCCTCGACAGAGGCTTGTAGGGAAGATGATGGGTCCAAACAACCGAATGACGAGTCTGTAATCTCGCAGGAAACTTTCGCGAAACTGGAGAAAGAGCTTGAAAAAGCACGAGAGGATATTGGCGAATTGAAGAAAGAGGTTCTCTACCGTGCAGCTGATGCAGAGAATGCCCGCCGGATTTCTCGTGAGGATGTGGAGAAGGCAAAGGCATACGGAATTTCATCCTTTGGAAAGGATATGCTGGAGGTTGTGGACACCCTTGAGAAGGGCATGGAAATAATCTCAAAAGTCCCAGTTGAGGAAATTGAATCGAACAAAAATCTCTCCTCTATACACACTGGTATGAAACTTTCAGTTAAGGTTCTACTGAACAACTTTGCGAAACATGGGATCGAGAGGTTGGACGTAAAAGTAGGATCTAAGTTTGATCCCAACATTCATGATGCTCTTCTCAGGACTCCTCCTACTTCAGAAATTCCAAGCGGTCATATTTCTACCGTCCTGAAAACCGGATATAAGCTGAAAGACCGTGTACTTCGTGCACCTCAAGTTGGTGTTGCTACAGAAGAATAGATGATGGTTGCATCGGATGGATTAAGAGAGTAAAGAACGCTTGAGCGGGTGGAAGTGAGAGGTGATATGTAGGAGTGACTTATACCTTTTCTATTCTATTATTTCCACATGAAGAACGATGAGGAACAGTGAAAAGAAGACGGGGAAGAAAAATAAGATAAGAAGGATGGTTTTAGGAAATCATGTCCAATGACCTTTATATATTCACATGAAGTATAAAATATTAAGAACCCCAATGCCATGGAAGGTGCTGTGACTTTTATTATTGCCATGTTGAGTTTTCTAATGCGAAGACACACAGACAACTTCCACCAACAAGCATATTCTCTTTTTTTTTTCTTGAAAAGAACTTGTCTTAGAGAAGGTTTTTTTTTCTTTGAACCGGTACATGCTCATGTAGAGACGAGGTTTCTACACTAGGATGCTTTGGTGGAGGGTGGTGGGAGGGCAACTTTTTGGTCTTGCAGACTAAAGTTCTAGACTGCACCGATCTCTTGCAATCATCTCTCGTGTAAGAGACTGCATGGGTTTTTCCGGGATTGCATGCTGTTTGGTTGCATTGCGTGCCCTCGTGGGTGCCAGATGATGCTGTGTCTAGCTGACATTTCTCTTCCTATTGAAAAAGATGTGGCACGTGTTTCTGCTGACTCTCAGAGGATGTTGAGGGCTTTCGTGGATGATATGAATATACTTGCTGTACTGAACTAATGGGTGAAATAAAACGAATGTGAATGAGCCTCTGATAGCACCAGGAACGTCTTGGCTGAACTGAATGAATTTTCTTTGGTCAGGTATATTTATTCCTTTTTTTTCTTATCCCCTTTTTTGTTCTTCTGATGTATATGTAATAGACAAGAGTTTGCGTGTTGGGGAGTGAAAGATCTTTTATTGGTTCACTTGCTATAATAATTATCGAAAACTATGGGTGATGAGGAAAAGAAGGATGACGGACCCAACCGTATTATGGTGTTCCTTCGCATTCGTCCTCCCAAAAAGGGCGAAATAGATCCTGCAAACGGAACACATTTTCTCCTTGATATTCAACCGGACAACAAGACCTGTTTATTGGAGTCTAAGACATACAACTTCGACTACATTTTTAATGGAGATGTAGATCAGGGTGACATTTACGTTCGAGTGGCAGAGCCAGTCATTGGAAATGTCTTCAAAGGTTACTGGGGGACTATAATGGTTTACGGTCAAACGGGAACTGGAAAATCATTTACGATGTGCAACTTTAGCCCGACTAATGCAGGTATCATTCCACGCGCAATGAAGGCCGTCTTCGAAGCTGTACAAAATGATTCTGAGAGAATCTATACTATCGTATTTTCATTTATTCAAATTTATGTTGACAAGTTGCAGGATTTATTTAATCCTGAGGCCCCAGAGCTGAAGATTAATCGCGATAAAAATGGCGTGGGGTTTCCTGGGGTCGTGGAACACGTTGTGAAGGATGAAGAGGATTTTCGTCGTCTTTATGACGATGGAAATCAATATCGAGTCATTACCGCTACAAAAATGAACCCAGAGAGTTCGCGTGGACATGCTGCTCTGTTTATTCAGGTAAAGTCTGTCCCAAGGGATGATCCTGGTGGCGAAGTGCGAAGTGGAAAGCTGTTTCTTATTGACCTTGCTGGATACGAACGGTTCAGCAAGACGGGTGTCCAGGAGGGGCAAATGGCGTTGGAGGCAAAGACGATTAACGCATCTCTTCTTTCCCTCGGAAATGTTGTGCAAGCCTTGTCTGATCGCTCAGAGCACGTTCCATGGCGTAATGCAAAGTTAACTCGTATGCTTGAAGATGCTATTGGAGGACGTGCGAAGTGCAGTATTATTCTTACAGCGGGACCAAGCAGTGAACACTTGCATGAAACGCTGGGTACACTTTATTTTGGTTCACGTGCAATGGCAGTTAAAACAAATGCCAAGCTTGCCGTTAATGTGGATTACAAAAAACTGGCCTTAAAATTGCAGGAGTTGCTGACTGCTGCTGAAGGTCGCATTAACACACTTGAGGTTGAAGCAACCCGACGTCAGCTAGAGCGTGAGGAGGCAGAGGCTGCGTTCCAGGCAGAGTGGGCACGAATTAAGAAAGTTCAACAAGACCAATTGAATGAGTTGCTCGCATCGGGTGCATCAAAGGAAAAAATTGAGGAACTTATCCGTTCTAATGAAGAGGAAAATCAACTCATGGAGGAGCAACAATATCAACAGCGTCAGGCACTTGAAGAACGTCATGAACAGGAGGTGAAGGAATCCTTGGAAAGGGAGCAAAAGTCAATAATGAGTAAGACTGAAACATCGGCTTCCAATATGAGTAAAGACATGGGAGAGCTTCAACGCCAACTTACACATGAGAAAGAAGAAAAGGAGAAATACAAGTTGAAATGTAAGGAAGCCGAGGCGGAGGCACGACGTGTGTCAATGGAAATGAACGAGCTGAGGGTGCAGATGGAAGGAGAAAATCTTGGTACCTTGTCGGGTTCTCCGACAAACCCTGAGTTTAAGAAGGAGTTTGAGAGGCGGATCGAAGTCGTGAAGAGCATGTATGAAGAGAATATGCAACTTCAGATCTCAGAAATTGAAGAGTTGCACAGTGAAGAGGTAAATCGCTACAAAACCATGCACGATGATTTGAAGAGAAGAATGGATGATGAGATGAAGACCCAAAAGGACGCTCTTGTATCTTCGTACGAGGAGGAAATTGAGAACATCCGTAAAGGTTCAGCTGACGTACAGAATAAACTAAAGAAGAATCATCTTGTTATCAAACAGTCCTATCAGTTGCAGAAGGATGCCTTGGAGCAGGAGAACAGCGAGCTTACAGCGTATAACCAGACGCTAATTAAACAGGTTCAGTCTTTGGGGGGGAAACCGGAACCACGACCAACAAAAGCTTCTAAAAATTCCACAATGATTCCGGGAGATGCGGGCAAAAGAATTCAGGATATGTCGGAAAAGATTAAAGAACTACTTGCTGAATTGGCATACATTCGTACAGAAAAGGATGCGTTAGTGAAGGAAAAAGAAATTCGGGCTGGAAAGGAAGATGACAGGCTTAATCCCACACAAATTCGTCAACTGAAGAATGAAAATACCGAACTCAGGGAGGCAAAGAAAAAGCTGGAAGAGAATATATTCGGAATGAAGGCGGAGCTGGCTTTGGCTAAACACCAGGTTGAGGAGGATGATGACGAGGATGATGTAATCGTTGATGTCTTCGGGGACAATGATGGTATAACTACTTTCATTAAGACTCTCTTGAAGGTTCCATATTACCCTGGAACACAAGCGGTCCAAAACACACACAAAGCGATTCTTGGGTCATTGACAACTGATCTCGATGAATATCGACATATGCTCAAATACCGACTATTTTTTGTCGGTGCTCCCAACGGAGGCAAGACAAGCATCATAAAATGTCTTTCAGCACCTTCTATTCCAATGATTCGCAGTACACCAGATGTGATCACACCAACAGTTCATCCGATTTTCACATCAGTCAGTGTGGATGATGCTTACTGTTCAAGAAACGACTGGTACAAAACCTATGTTCAGTTTCTTGATTTAGATGCTCCTCAACAGCAACAGTCAGGTGGTTTCTTAAGTACTATTGGTATATCGAAGAGTTCCAAGAATGGGGTTAATGATCCTGCCAAGATTCATCTCGATCTTCTTGACTTTCCCAGTAACCCCGCTTTCTGGCGTGGAATTCCCCCGTACTTCTTACCATCGAAAAACACTATATATTGTCTGGTGTATGATCTCACGAAACCTATTGAAGATGCCAAGCAGGATTTGGAAAGGCAACTTACCCTTCTTCACGCGTCATGTCACCGAGCATACTCTAAGGAAATTGGCGGGGAAGCATCCAAAGTAGGATTTTGCCTTATCGGTACGAGGAAGGACGCCCTTAAGGAGACGCGTGACTCTGCAGTTCTGATGTATATCAACAGAGTTGCCGTTTTACTTGGTGACACTTTCTTCCGCTTACGTGGTGACGATAATCGTGGGCTTGTTTGTGTCGGAAACTTTGCTGTAAGTGCAAAGGATTGGTCAGTCTTAAGTACGAAGAGAGATCAAGGGCCAAAGACATTTAAGGAACTAAGCAACTTCTTGGGCACAGTAGCATCTCAGCTATATTCTAATCGCCCAAGTGGTTTTCTCCCTTCGTCAAAAGACACTGCATCTCACCTCAGCTACATGCTTGGGGATGAGATGTTGGAAACTTCGGCTGAGAAAACGTCCCATCTTGTACAGGCACAGCAGCGCATGCGCCGAGGTATTGTTACGCTTGTCACAGCACTGTTTCGCGAAAGAAAAGTACGGTGGGCTATGGAGGAGAGTGAACTCAGGCGTCTTATCTCCGAACATTTGTGTTTAGATTCAAAAACAAGTTACGGTATCTTTTCCGAAAACTATGTGCTCCGTGAACTTATCGCACGTGGGGTTCTCATTGCTCTTCCTAGTGCCATTATCGAGCCTAAATATTTGCCTCGTGTGCACGGCCCTCAGTCGGTCTCCATTGGTGGGGTCATCCTCATGAACCCAAACCAATTACTTGTGAACTATTCAACATTTATGTGTCCAAGCTCGCTGACAAAGGTGCCAAGCGGGTCGACATTTCTGAAAGACCGGGAAATAATGTTATTCGACTACTCTGCACTGGGTCGTTGTCAGAGCACATGGGGACAGGGAGTTATTACAGGCGATCTCACTCAGTTAGTTAACGCACACTTATTGCCTCAAGTTGGAAATAGTGTTAAAACAGTTCAGGAAATGTATTCTGTCATGGGGTTAGGGCTCTCAATAAAGAGTGAAATTGGGATGATATCTCCTCCCCATTTCTCTGCTTCCATGTCGGATTGCTTGAGTTACTATCTGTCGTATATGATATCTTGCAATGGCGATGGTATAGCGAGACGGTATAAGTTTAACGCGCATCCTGAGACACTCTTTGCCTCTATTCAAACAAAGTTGATTCCATTTTCCCATGCACCTTCGAAGGATCCACGATCACTGGCAATGAACTGGATGGATGCATCTTTTCTGGTCCTTGAAAAGTCCAGATTAAAGTATGGTGTTTACGGTTCCAAAAGTGTGAAGGATATCGTGTCACAAATAAACATTCCCATCCGAGGCATAATGAAGCATGAAGGTCAGTACTTGTACATTGGTTTAACTGGACGCCATACAAACACCAAAGATTCTGTTGATCTCTGTGCTGCTCTGATGAATGCTATCCACTACGAGATAACTTCCACATGCAAACGCAACTTCCGTGGGGTCAAGGTGCAGTACCAGGAACTCCCTCTGAGGGGAGCTTCCGTCAAACGTGGTAACTTCGCCGCAGGACAAGAGACAATTTTAAGTCGCTATAGGGCCAAACCTGAAGTTATTCAAGAACAGCAGAAAATCACTTCCAATCTCTCTGATCCAAACGCAGGAGAAATTGAGGATGCAATCGTCAGTTTACCCCTAAAATTGCGGGATAAGTAGCGCACATGATCACAAAGAAAGACAAGTTTAAGGGGGGGGGGTGGATTGTTGATAATAATATTTATGATGTGATTTCTGGTGATAGGATGTCTGATGCATGAGATGGATACACCGAACAACTCAGAAAAAAATAAGCTCATGCTATAGCAATTTCAAGGTATCGGAACATCTCTTATTCATTTTAAACTCTCTTGGGTCTTTCTATAGTACTATGACTAAGCGTTTCGGAAGGTTTTTTTTTTTTAGGGGCTTTTGAAGAGAAGAAGAAAGGACGGTGAAATCTTATTGGTTTGTGCATCTTCCCTTCATAAGTGATTAACTTTCTGTTGTTCCCATCGTTCTTTTATCTTTATTGAAGCCGAGCAAGCTTCAGTCACGTTTCAAGGAGGTTTAACTGGTTTTATAGTATTTCATACTGTTTATTTTCTTTTTTACCACCCTATCCACCCCCAAGACCCACCTCACGGCAGGAGACTGGTGGACCTGTAATCCCTTTTGCTTCTGTGACTTCGCAAGTAAATGATGAGAGAGCTTTTAATGAGTATGGTATAAAAGAGGGTTGTTTGGGGTATGAATGACTTGCTGCGAGTGTAATGTGTCAATAGGCCGGCGTGTTCCCAGCTTTTTCATTCTTTTTGATCTTCCTCTTCTATTCGAAAGACAAAGTAATTAAAGGGACTGGGACTCTGAGAACGAGTTTTTTTTTTTTGGGAATAGTTGTTTAGGTTTTCTCTGTTTTTACCGTCTGAAGAATATATTTTGTAAGTGGCGTTGACTAGTCGTGTGAAAGAGTGAGAGTAAAAGGGAGAGAGAGAGAGTGAGCCATTCTTCCAACTATTAGCGACAGAGGAGAAGGTGCTGTTTCTTGTTGTTGTTGTTGTTGTTGTTGTTCTTGGTTGACCTTTTTTCCGCCCGCTCGAACTTGTTGAAATTCACACACACCTACACCTACATGTCTGTAACAACAATGCTATCATACCCTGTTCTTTTTTTATTCACTTGGAAGTGAATAAGTATTTGGTGGTTTAGGAAGGCAGATGTTGCGTCGTTGCAGTCATGGCGCGCCTCCTTTCTCCCCTGGTGCTGCAGCGATAGCTGCTGTGCTTTCTGGTAACCAAAAGCGTTTCCTGAAAATAGCAAAGTCTGCCTTTGGTTTTTACCTTGCACGTCGTGGGCAGCGGAAATATCCATTTCATCGAAGGCCCCACACCAAAAATACCCACGCGATGAATCTGAGTGCCCCTTACTTCTGGAGTTTTATGACAGCCAAGAGTCAGGCGTTCTTCTTGCCTGAGGAGAACTACATCACAGGCGATTGGACAGGTAAATTCTTTGTCTCAAAGCGGCAGGTGTATACACTACAGCATGCCACAAGTGGAATGAAAGTTCGGGTGAAGTCGTTCCCCTCCGTGTTTGAGTTCAATAGTCCATCACGGTGGAATATAGGTAAGGAGCTGAACACACTGACAAAGCCTCGCATGGACCTCATTGACGAACAGATGCTGACAAAAAAGCAGCGGTTGGATTATGTCAAGGCCGGACTGCTCCCCAAATAAGTGACAAAACCTTCACATTCCCCTCCCCCCCCTCTCAATCATTTCTTTCTCTTCCTCCCGTTTCCTTTTGTTTGTTTCTATTGTTCAGTCATGGCGATTTTTTACAGAGTGTTGAAGAGGTTTCCACTTCTAAAAGAATTCTTGTTTTCTGTTTTTCTTTTTTTTCTTTTTTTCTTTGTCTTTTATTTTTCGGCAACTTCTTACCTCAGCCATAGAAAGTAGACTTGCCAAGACTGGCGTCATGAGTCTTCCAACTCAAAGTGATGTAGGGCGTCAAATTGAAAAAATGCACAACAAAAAAATTTGGGAAACTGCTACATACAAGGAGACGGAAAGGGCACTGGGACATCAGCACCCAGAAAGTGTACCTTCAGTGAAGGCAGCGGCATTTAAGATGCTTGATGATGAAATTCAAAGGATGAAAGACGAAAAAAGGAAAATGCGTGAGTGGCTGGAGCGTGGTGCGGCAGAGGCAGAGCGTGTATCAAGCCTTTTGCCGCGGCTCTCTGAGCAGCTACACTGGGCTAAACTGCGTGAAAATGAGGTTAGGGAGGAGGTGCGCGAGAAAAGGGAATGCCACAATCAACTTCAGCTAGCACTCCACAAAGCAAACATGGAGTTGAGGTCATTGCAGCACCAGATTTCCATGGAAGAGAATGCCAACGCTGCAGAAAAGGCAGAAAATAACACAAAGAGGATGGAGGATTCTTCTCTTCGCGAGGAATTGATGGTTGTGTCAAAGACAATAGAAAAACTGAAGTGTGAGGCAGCCATGGTTGAGACGGCGGAAACAGCCATGGAATGCCTTGCTGCTTGTTCTCGTCGATCACTTCATGAGTTGGGGAAGCTTGGTATCGCTGTGAACCACACTGATCTGAAGAATGGATTGGAGAAACATGAGAAAGACACCGACTCTTTTGATTCTGAGGATGAAGCAGACAATACGCGGCACCCACCATTGGTTCTGGCGGCGACGAAAGCAATGATTGATCGGTGCGACTCGTGCCTCTGTACTATTTGGTCTGGCTTGAGTCGCCTTTCTTTCGATGGAGCTCACAATCGGCACCAGAAGGATCTTTACTTTGAGGAGGCCTACTTGGCGGTGCAGCGGGATTTTGACACTACAGTTGAGGGTTGCACTCAACACCTGAAACAGTTGCGTGATGAGGTGGAGAGATGGAGGAGCAAGCACCGTTTGTTTGAGAATTTGGTGAGCGAGTTGAAGGAGACATCCGAGCATAATGTAGATTCACATTCCCCCCTAGGCGAGAGTAGCGATGAGTGTCTTTACAGCTTCGGTGAGAAATGTGATAACACGACCGTGAGCGTTTCCAATATCACGAAAAGGAACAATTTGCGCCTGATGGAAGATTGTCGTCAGCTGAAGATGGTAAATGAGTCTCTGCAGGAAAAATGTGGGGTTGCTGCAAGTGACTACAAGTCTGTGAAGGAGTTAAAGCATGCATATCGTGACTTGGAACTGAAGAAGGCAGAACTTGCGCATGTAAACGAACAGCTGCGCAAGGAAAACCGCATGATGAAGCTGCACACATGGGTGGATGAGGCAGAAATTCCACTAAAAGTGGCTGGAAGATAATCTTCTGTTTGATTTTGAATACTCTTCTTATCGTTTTTGTATTCTTATTCTTATTTTTTTTTTCTCTTCTCGTTTTTATTACATGAGAGATAATCGATGAGGGTTTACCTTCTGGGCTTGCTTGTTGGTATCGGCTAGATTTTCTATTCCCTTTTCAATTTCTTGTGTGCATATGCGTATCTATTTTTTTTTTCTTTTTTCTCCCCTCCCCTTTCCACTTGTTGGGTTAGGAAAGTGAATGCGCAGGATTTTCCCTAGGAGGCTGCTTTCTCTGGGCTGTTGTGACCGAAGGCTCAATGGAGATTCTCTGCTTGATGGCATTTTCTCGGAACTGAGTGCATGTGACATAACTCGAAAGGAGAATCAGCCGAATACACAGAGCGCAGTGATCACTAAAAGGGAATCCAGTGATGGTAGTGTGAATTCCGCACTGAAAGAGAGTGTTGCATTTGCGGATGAGGCTGAAATCCGAGCTGAATTGTCTAAACACGACCAGCTTCAGCTGATGGTGCGAGAGGTTTTGGAGAAGGCTGCAATGCACAAGACAGATGAGATAAAGGCAAATGATGTGCGGCGCCACGCACGCTACGTTGCTTCACCACCTGCTGAACTGCATCTATCTAGTGCTGAATTAGTTCATGAAAAGTCTCCTCAGCATTTTACTCCTTCAAAAGAATCTTCTACAAAACTTTCAGCGCTTCCGCATGCAGATTCTCCAGGTACTGTTGCGGTGGTGACCCTAGTCGGAAAAGTTCTCTCGGTGGCGACTGTTCATGGAGAGGGGAGTGGTACAGGCGAAGTCGATGATGTCTCGGTTGGTGAAAGTGGACCACATGCTCGTTTTTTAGTGCAATACAAGGTCCCGTTTATCCCGTCTTCAAAACCAGTTACAGTGCAGGTGCGCTGTTATGGGGCGACACTGACGTCGTTCGCAAAACATTATATCCATATTGGTGATTTAGTTCATGTTTTAGGTCATGTGTTGCCCCTTGATACAACATCGGTAGGTGACCCTGCGTTCTGCGTTTGCGCACTCCCTGTGGGGGGTAATATATCTGTTGTGCTGTCAGCTGAACAAGCTGCTGAGATATGAAGTGATAAGAAAACCTGAATGTATGGGATTTTCCAAGGTGTTTTTCTCTTTTTTTAGTCTCTTTGATTCTTTTCTATTCATATTCACTGACATCTTGTTTATTTTGGTCTTTTGGAATAAGATCCAAGTGTTTGGTTCCATTCAAATAAGCCGCATTGGGAGAAGCATACCCATGTCCAAGAAGGTTCTGGTTCCTGTTGCTGATGGTACAGAGGACATTGAGTTGTCTTGTATCACAAACATTTTGCGCAGGGCAGGGTTCAACGTAACTGTCGCCTCGGTGATGGAAAGTTCGACCGTTGTTCTTTCAAGAGGCCTCAAGTTGATTGCCGACTCTCTCATTCACAATGAGTCTGCTGCTGCGTATGATGGTGTCTTTCTCCCCGGTGGTCTCCCGGGGGCAGACCATCTGGGGAAAAATGGACACTTGAAGAAAATATTTGAGGATGTTCGCGCGCAAGGGAAGTGGTACGGTGCAATCTGCGCGGCCCCAGTGGTGGCACTGGAGCCACTGGGCATGTTGGAGGGTGTGACCACTCTCACGTGCTACCCCGCGATGAAGAACAAGGTTCCCCCGCATGCACAGTGGTCCATGGAACCTGTTGTTCGTTGTGGCAAGTGTTTGACGAGCATGGGTCCTGGGACGGCTATCGCGTTCGGACTTGCCATCGTCGCCGCGCTCGAAACAAGGGAGGTAGCAGAACAGCTGGCTAAAGACTTGCTCGTGGATGGCACACCCCTAATTGAACAGGCATTAAGTAAGTTTTAACTTTTATTATATATCTGGAAGACCAACTTTGTATTTCAGTAGTGACAGCGAGGGAAAACGAATGAAAATTTTTTTCTTGCTTATTTCTGAACCCCTCCCCCCCCAAAAAAAAATGAAGAGAAATGTTTTCGCGTGGTAAGGCTTTTGGCACTACGGTTGAAGGAAATATGTGATGGTCATGCAAATTATTCAACGTACTTATGGGGATAGGTAGTGGGTTCGAATTTTCTTTTTCGTTTTGGATACGGAAATAATCTCCTCTGCAGTTTTGCGTCTATGTGTGTCAATATACTCTTTCATTGTGGTTTTTCCATCGGCGATCGTATTGCTTTACTCTTTTTTCTCTTGTTTGAGACGGAGAATATAGCCTTCTAGTGGTTTCTTCATTTAGTATGGCGGTTTGCTCGATCATTTCTGCATGTTGGGGAAATATGTCTAATTGAGCATTTTCGTGGTTTCAGAGGGCCTTGTAGCAGTCCAATGAAGAGTCGTCGCGTGGCATCACGGAGCGCGGAGCCCGGGATCTGTACTCGGTTGGGTGTCACGAAATACAAAGGGTTTTCGGTAAAAAAAAAAATATATATATATATATATATATATTGTAAATACCATTTCAGTTTTTCCATGACTATTTTTTTTTATTTGTCTAATTCATGTTTGATTTTGCTTGAGGACAGTGATGTTACCGCAGGTGAGTTCGTAAAAGGGACGAATGGGTTAGGGCTCCCGGCTGCTTGTCGTGGTGGTACTCCTGTTGTCTCCTATCCACTGTGTGTGTACGTGTGCAGAGGCCTTCTTGCCCCGGATCGCGCTGCAGAAGTCCTCCCCCTCCCTTTAAAAAAAAAAAATCCTGCTGACGAAACAGGTTAAAACGTGTGAGCGACCGAGACGCCATTTGGAAATGGTGGTACGTGGATGTATCGTTTGGGGGACGTGAAGAGTGCGAGATTTCCTTCGCATTGGCCAAAGATTTGTTTTTCTTCTCTTTTTAATTTGACGCCGCCGCCGCTGTGGGTGGAAAAGGGTGTGGACCAGCGTCCGGTGGGTGAGTCCTGGGTGCGGAGTATTTGCAGATCACCAGACTGCAATAAATTTAGTGTTTCGTTATCATTTTCACGCACATATATTGTATCAAGTGTACATGCTTGTCGGAATGCAGATGCTTCTCTCTTTTTTTTTTTTTTTCTGGTGACGCTCGTGAAAAAGGAAAACAAAGTATACTAACAATACATTAAGAATCAAAAGAAGCTTTTTCCTGCCCGAGGACCCTTTCCAGAGCGGTATCATACCGAAGAACGAGAGAGCGAGCGAATAGTGTTCGAAAAGGACTATGAATAACCTTTTCATTCAGGTAATCTCCGGTTCTCCCCGGCAGAACTACAACCAAATCCATGCTATTTCACCAGAGTACACCATCCTATGCAGTCAGGCACCGAAAGCGGAGGATCGCATAGCGCTTCTACTGAAACGTCTCCCTACTTCCACGGAAGCAAGTTCTGCCCAGGCGATGTTTTACCTCTTGCAAACATGTGTGTCGACATCAGTGTCCCCTGATGAGGTAGAACATATGGTGGAGAGACTGGTAGAGTTTGCCAGGGAGCATCCAACCTGGGTTGAAACTCTCCAATGGATTTGCGCTCTTGTGCATTATTATTGCACTGACGAATTCACCGTTTCGCTTTTTTCTGAATTTGGTGTTCCTTCCATGGCAGTGCAGGCGTTGAAAGAAAACCCGCAGAACAATCAACTGGTTTTGGCTGCATGCGCCTTGATGTCCCATTTCAACTTGTATCCTATCGGTGATGGCATATCTCAGCTTGTTCATATCCTTGAAATCCACAACACAGATCCTCTGGTTTGCAAGATGGCTTGTCGCTCTCTTGCCGAGTTCACTTCATATGTGGTAGAAGCTCCAGATCGCTTTCTCGCCGCCAACAAAGAGTTCCTTGAGGCGAAGGGTGTAGATGTTCTGGAGATTGTATTACGGGAGCAAATTAGTGACGAAGAGACTGCAAAATATGTGGCCCGCATCGCCTCGAACGTGACAAGTTCAGGTTCTTCTAGCTCTCTAGAACCAGATTCAAAGCTTATTTCATATATAGCAGAGGCACTGGGTCGTTACTCGAACTCTGAACAGCTCTGCATTCACTCATTACATGTGTTTAGCAGCTTTCCCACCTCGCCCTATATTGAATGGAATGCTATTACAACACTGTTTAAAACCACAGATTCTGAAGGAATTGTACTGGAGTCTGTTCACTACTTATGCAGCGTTGCAATGAATGTGAAATCACAAAAGCAACTAATTCATTCAACAGGTTGTGTGAAGCGTGTGCTGGAGGTAATGCGGAAATACCGGTTCAATGCAGCTATTCAGGAAAATGCATGTTGCTTGTTGTCATATCTTTCTTTTGACTCCGAAACGATAACGTCGAAGATAACAGAGGGAGGAGGGATTGCTCTTGTGCTTGAGGCGATGCAAAATTTCCCCGAGAACGAGGACTTGCTTGTTTTTGCGTGTGCAGCAGTTAGCGGCTTGACTTTTAACAACGTTCAGGGGCAGCAGGTTATTGTCCAAGAAAAGGGAGTGTCACGCATTTTGGATGCCATGCGACGTGGAAAAGGGCCGCGGCTACAGGAGAACTGCTGTCTCGCGATTGGAACCATGTGTTGGAACGCTGATTTAAAGGCTGATGTGGTACGATTGGGTGGAGTAGAGATGATTATGAAGGCCCTTGAACAGCACTACACATGTGCCGGTGTTGTGAAGAATGCATGTCGAGCTTTGGCGCAAGTTGCCTTCAACTGTGAAGCCTACCGAGACGAGATGAGTACAAGTGGGGTAATTCCGCTTATTATCAAGGGTATGGCACAACACCCAAACTATGACCGCGTGCAAATGCATGGTTGCGTGGCTCTTTCTTACCTTTCGTGGAACAATGAAGTCAACTCGGTACAGATAACCTCGAAGAACGGCTACGGCGTTATAGTTGACGCGATGCGTAACCATCCGCACAATTCTGAAGTGCAGGAGCATGCTTCACGGGCGCTTGCCAATATTGGTACTGCCCCATCAGAAGAACTTGAGCCAGCTCTGGAGCAAATTGTGGCTGCTATGCGACGTCACGAACACGTAAGTGAGGTTCAAGAAGAGGCTTGTCGAGCTGTTGTTACCCTCTCACTGATTTCTCCAGCGTACAAGAACAAATTGTATGACCTAAATGCCGCAGAATGCGTTATGATAGCCATGCGCAATTTTCGTGGTACTCAGGTGGTTCAGCAGGAGGCATGTAACGCGCTGGCACACCTCGCCTATGAGCACGCAAAACTCAACAAGGCTGTTACAGAACTTGGTGGCGTGGAAGCCCTCCTCTCAGCCATGAAAAACTATGTAAACGCCCCAAAAGTGCAATTGAATGCATGCGGTGGTCTCAGTGCATTGGCATTTGATAATAACGTGGCGCAAAAACAGATTTATGACCTTGGTGGTGTTGCATGTGTTATACGTGCTATGGAGAACTTTGAGCGTCTACGAATGTTGGAGTTAGGCTGTTCCGTTCTTGGGACATTAGCTTGGAATGCTGAAATAAAGGAAAGGGTTGCTCTTGTTGCCATTCCAGAGATCCTTAAAGCAATGCGTGCACACCACAATAGCCCGTTGTTGCAAAAGTCAACCTGTCGTGCCATATCTCAATTCGCTTTTAATTCCGAGAACAACCGCCATCTTCTTGCAGAGTCTGGAGCCATACCGCTTATTGTGAAAGCTATGGATTCACACATCAACACAGAAAAACTCCTTGTGCACGGGATAAAGGCTCTTACGTATCTCTGCTGGGAGAATGCACAGGTTGCCGAGGCCATCATCAATGAAGGCATAGAGGAGGTTCTTCAGAAAATCGTTAGCAATTATTCTCCTGCACAACGTGTTTACGGGGAAGCCGTTCATCTCTCTAAGATTCTATTTCGAAAAGTTGCGGGAAGCCCAAGTCAACATGGAAGAATGTGCTCTCCTCCACTTTCCTCTCCCATGCCAATGACGCACACGCCTGGGCCGGGGGCTACCCGCATCGACAACACGATGATTTTAAGCCCACCTATGCAGAAGGATGCTGGCGTTCCACAGTACTATACCATGCCACAAGAGTTCATCCGACGGGAGGGGGCCCACCAACAGCAGAAAAATCTGTGGGTTGGTCAGGAACATGAGGAGAGAGACGAGAACAAAAACAAAGGTGATGGCCAGGGAAGACGGCGTAGAAATCGTCGCCGTGGTGGTAACAACCGGCATGAACGGCGGCAAAACCAGACTGAAACCCACGGTGAAGAGGCCCCTGTGGCTCACCACACAGATCCATATGTTCCGCGGCAACAACGTCGGGAAGTTGGTGCGTCTCGCACCTTGTCTGCTGAGGACCTGTGGGATGACCCTGACCCAGATACTTATCACGGCAACCGTCAGTTGGGGAACCTCAACTGGCAACAGGCAGAGCTCGCACGTCAACAAATCGAACGCCGGGGGCCATTTGGTGAGGTCGCAAGCCGTAGCGGCGGGCGGGGTGGTAAAAGGCATTTTCATGCACGATGTAATGGTCGTGGAAGAGGTCGTGGCGAACAGGAGAAACCCGGATGACAAACAGGGGCTCATTCTTTTGTCAGAGTTTATTTCTTGACCTTTTTGTGCTCTCGGGGTTGATGACAGAGAACGGGTGGACTTATGTGGAATAATGGGAGTAATATATATATATATATATATATACATATTATAAAATGTGCAGTTCAGACATTCACGGGGCAAATGGGGAGGTATCACCCCCCTTTCTTCCTTCGCTAGAAACGGAGACAAAGAAAACGGGAAAAACTCCAAGATAGCGGGTGAAAAGTTGTTTTTGTTCTTTTACTCTTTTTCTTTTCTCATTTCCAAACCACATTTTTTCGGAATGCTCTTACGGCCGTTTGCCTTTATTATTTAAGGCGTTTTACCGCATGAATGCGCCTCTGACAAAATAAAACAAAACAAATGCATGCATTTATATGTATATGTGTCTTTTCCCCCTTCTGTTGCTTGGATGTGCGTGGGGATGTTGCTTATATATAGACTCTTATAGCAAGCTCGTTGTGCAGAAAATATGAGCATCCCAGAATGGGCAAAATCCGAGGTGTCTATCGAGGAGGCAAAAAACTATTTGCGTGAGGGAAACACTGTGGATTTTTTCGAGCTCATGTCCAGTTTGATACTTCGGGAGCACCCCACTGATATTCCAGCCTTCTGTTTGGAAGTGGTTCAGTCAATGGCTGACGGGAAAGAGACTTCAGCAGATGGTGACTACCATCCCAAGAGTGTGGAGGACAATAGGTACTTGCGGGAGAGGAATGTGTGCGATTTTTTAAATGAGTGGGTTCTTGCACTCTTAAAGGAACGTCCCGTTACTGACATCGATCGGATTGAGTTCCATAAGCGCTACTTGGGATCTATGGTCGTTGGTGAAACTGACCGTCGCGGAGATTCAGAGGGTGCCGCTGCGGAAAGGGAAAAACCTGAGGATGCGGAGGATCGTGTAACGGGTGACACGTGAAGATCCATTCTGTGAGATTCCAGGTGGATCGCGGGCAAAGCTAGTATACAAACAGCACTTTAGTCGTTTTGACCCGATTCTAGTTAGACTACTTAAAAAAAAAAAAACTGCAGGGTGAGGCTGGTGGCCTATGTAATTCGATTTCTGCCTATATATTTCCAATGCTGACTCTTTTTCTTCGGAAAAAACTGTGGTGCTTAAGAGTGCGAGTTCTTCTGCCGCATTACTCTATCGTTTTCCCTGATAGGAATAAATTCAAATAAGTTACAGTGCATCTGAGACAGTTTAACCTACATTGATTGTCCAATGATGCGCCGATGCGTGTCAAGGACAGTGATGTTGTGGTCTTGCGTCTCCAGGAGGGCTATTTGTGGCACCCACTACATCTTCCAACGTGGACAGTGGGGTGGACCACGCGGTGGCGGTGGCGGTAGCCGACGTGATTACGGTGATCAGGGCAACCAGGGCGATTGGGGTGGACCACGCGGTGGCGGTGGCGGTAACCGACGTGATTACGGTGATCAGGGCAACCAGGGCGATTGGGGTGGACCACGCGGTGGCGGTGGCGGCAACAGGCGGGAATACAACGATCTGGGTAGTCGTAGGGAAGAAAGTGGTTTTATTCGCAGTAGGTCTTACCAAGGTGGGTGTACGGAGCAGGAGGGCCATATTCCTGATAAACATAGCGCCGAAGGTACGATGCACGTGGAGCCCTTAAACGAACAGGCGGCCAAGGGCCTGTTCGATATGAAGCGCCAGTATAAAAACGCCAAGACAGGGAAGGAGCGGCGTGACATTCAGCGTGAGGCTCGTCGTGCAATTCGTCGTTTACGCATTGACCCGTCAATGCAGGATGAGAAGGCAGTGACACTACTCCTCAACTGCGCAGCTACTTTCCGTAGCTACCCACACTCGGAAGGTATTAAACAGGCTACTCAATGGATGCGCCAGAACATTGGAGCGCTATCTCCACAGAATTTAGCACTCTTTGCTAATGCCGTTGGTGCGCTCTCAGTGACAGATAGTGAGCACATCCTGCTTCAGGAGGTCTCTCCAGCTGTACAGCTTTTATTTATGCAGATGAGTCCTGTGGAGTTGGTTATGGTTCTTCAAGCGTTTCAGCGCGCTAGAATCACTACCAATACCTCTCTGCAAGAATCTATGCTACAACGGTTAGCTTCTTCCGTGCCACAAATGCCTCCACCGCAGTTGTCTACTTTAGCAAATGTTTTGGTGGACACACCACTTCGTAAGAATGATGAAGCTGCCTGGAAGGATTTGACTGGTGCTGTTGTGTCAAAGGCTGTCTCTGGTGCTGACAAGATGCATTCCCGTGAGGCTATTGCACTTTTGAGGGCAGCCTCACATTTGTGTGTCCCAGAAAAGGACAGCCTTGAACTTATAAACCGAGCTATAGCAACAGCCGGGTTCCATACAGAAGAGCAGGTCGGTGAGCTTCTTGAGTCCATAGCGGATTATCGGAATCAGGAAGAAAAACCAGGAAATGAGTTGTGTACGAAGCTTGATGAATTGATGAGCGCTCTGTGGACGCGTCTAGAGAAGGTGGCGCCCTACGCGGATGTTGCGAGTGCGACACTGATCATGAAACAGGCACGGCGCTCCGGTGTGGATGTTCCCACCCCCATCATGGAAGCCATGCTGGATGCGGTGATGAGAGAGATCCGCTTTCACCGTTATACTTTCCGCCGTTTGGCAGCCCTTGCTGAGGCGCTGGCGCTTCAGAATGCAGCGGCAAAGCCTCTACTACACGCTGTTGGGGACTATTGCATAGGCAAGCGTCTTCCACGCGAAGATCGTGAAGAGACGAACAAAGACGATGATGAAACTGTAACGAAAGATGTCCGCATGGATATCTATGCACGCTTCCTTGGAGATCTAACAAGGGCACGTATCGCACTGGAAGACGCTCACGACGCGCACCCCGACAATGGGGAACCCGGTGAGAATGTGGCTGTTGTCCTTGCACAGCGTTTGGAGGAAAGTATTATGAGTGCTTCGCCACGAGAGGTACTAAAGTCTCTCAAGGCAGTATGTATGGCTTCTGAATCTTGTCGGTTGCGCAACCATGCAAATGACGAGAAGATTATGGCCTTGGGTGAGCAGCGTATTGCAAGGGAACGCGAGGGTTTTGTGAATGACCTGCCGAAGGAGGTTCTGGAGAGGTTCTTTGGCGCTGTGGGTGAAGTGCCCCGTGCACAGGGGGTTGTTCGAGCTCTTTCCAGGTGATGTTTTTTTTTTTTTTTGATCTGCAGAGACTAGGCACAGCAACACTTATAAACATACGAGTGCACACATGCACGGAAGTATTCACTAATAGGAATGAAACCAGAGACGACTTTTGCTGATTTTTTTTTTCTTTGCACTTGTCACAAAGTGAGCACATAAAGTGAATTAGGTGGAGGCCGGAGCATTCATGCTAGCGGTACAACTACTCCTCGTTTAGGGGATTGAGGGAGGGCATCCTGCGTTTTTCTCTGTTTTTTCTTTTAACCCTTTCCCCCTTTTTTCCTTGTTTGTTGAAAATGGGCGTTCTCTGATCATGCTTGATTGTGTGTGGTGCTCGTGCTTTATATGAGGCTCCTCTTTGGTTTTTCGTTTTCTCGACGCTTACGATTCTCCATTAAGTTACATGCAGAAGGGAATCTTGGGCACCATATAACAGGCGAATATTGGAGGGAGGTAGATGTCTGGTTTATGGAGTTTTAGAGAAACCGGAACCCTTCCGCCATGCTTAGGCAATGTTGCGAGGAAGTTGTTGCCCTCCGCCTCCGATAATTTTGCATGCTCTGGTTTAACCGAAGGCAGTGCTGCACCAATGTTAGACCCAGTAAATACATTTAGCATGGCGGCCGATGTGGACACAGCGGTTCAAGAGGTTCAGAATGAGTGGCTCGAGCGTACTGTGGGGCATCTGACAAAGTCCCCTTATCACTTGCACCCGAACAACCAGGAGGCCTCACAAATAGTGAACCAGCCAACGGATGGCAATTTCCGTTCTTCGGGTGCTAGTAATCACTTGGACGCTGACGATCTGATCGTATTGAAGAGCCTGTTACAGCCACAGACTACATGTGCGAAGAAAGTCAGGGTTCAAATGAAGACACGATTACGCCCTACAGTGCCTGCACCGCCCGTGCTGCACACAGCAGAGTTGGCCTCCCGCCGAGAGAGGCGACGAAGTCTTGGTAGACCAAGCGAGACTGCCAACGCTGCACTGGGGGTTCAAATAGAAAATAATTCTGCAGGTTTCAAATCTACGACAAAACATATTCAGTCACTGCACGAGGATTGCGGTGTTCAGTCGACGCCGGACATGGTTAGATCTATTCCACATTCGAAATCGTACTCTTTCGTGTGGCACACAGAGAGACGAGCTGCGGAGCGACGGAAGGCCCGGTCGCTGTTAGGAGTTACTCGAGTGTACGACACCGAAGTCATTGAGGTCCTTCCCAGTGCTCAGGGGGTGGTATCAGATGAGAAAATGAACACTTCGAGACCGTTTAACGGAACCTTTCTGTTAAATGTACAGGCTCCTCCAACTTCGTTAGAAAGAACGATGAGCGTTGGTGGCACTGGGATCGACTGCCTCCACTCTCACGAGGCTGTGGCCCACCAGTGGTATTGTGTCCAGCTAAAGAAAGCTGCGTGGTGGCGTTGGAGCAATGTGAGGCGAAGTCGTGTACGGAAGCTTGGAGTTGACGCAATCCCTCTAGTTATGTGTACCACTGATGGTGACTACTTGTTTCTGCCTATTGAAACTAGACTTGCTTGCGAGCCACTGCGTCACCGGTCGGTGGTGGCACTTGGAACGCACTGCATGCAACTTCTTCGGTGGTACTTTGTACTATGGGTGGCGACCGTGGAGATTGCACGCGATACACGTGCTTTTTTGAAAAGAACGGGCATGGCTGAATGAGCGAATAGCGAATGTAGAAAAAAAAAGAGAGATCATTTGTCTCTGCCTGTGATCTTCTGCTTTTTTGTTTTTGTTTTTGCCGTGGAAGAACTTCTTCGTTTTTTTTTTTTTCTTAACCATCTGGGACGCGTGTACACGCAGAATAATTTACAGACTGCATATACATATCTGAGCACTTGCCGGGGTTTCCAAAGAAAACAAAGAAAAAAAAAGACTCTCTTAAGGAACGACGGTCACAACACACACACACACACACGTAGACGGTTCAACAGCGATAGCGGAGAAAATCGGAAACAAGAGCACCAGCAGTGGCAGTAGGAGGGGAGGGGGAGGGGGAGGGGCAAAGAAAAGGAAACGCGCACCCCAGACGTATATATATATATATAATAGATAGTCCCGGTGGAAGAGACATGACGGCTGACTATTCGGGATACCTGCAGAAAGCGGGTGGGAAGTTTTACAAAAAGAGCCAAACCCGGTACTTTGAGATTTGTGGTTTCATGTTGTATTACTGGAAGAGTAGACCCTCCAAATCAGGGGACGATCCGATTGGCTGCATCGACCTCCGAGATATCCGACTCATCGACGAAAAGAAAACGCCTTGCTCGTGGACAATTGAAGGGGATCACCTCCTCAAGCCGTACACGTTTTCTGCTGACAGTGAGGAAGAGAAGGCGATATGGGTGGAAAAAATGACGAATTTAAACCTGGAGAACGCAGAGCTGCTCAAGACGGTCGATCATAAGAGTGAAGATGATGATGATGATGAGGTGGATGAGGCGGTTGCTGTATACACCGGAGAGCGTCGCAGGGTGTCGATGGACGACTTTGAGCTCAAGGCAACCATCGGGAAGGGTTCATTCAGCCAGGTATTTGTGGCCCGTGAGAAGAGCACAAACAAGGTGTACGCGATAAAGGAAATGAAGAAGGAGGTTATCGAGCGTGAGAATATGGTGGAGCACATCTTTGCAGAAAAGTTTATTCTTCAGAAGATCAGCCACCCGTTTATTGTCTCCCTTCACTACGCTTTCCAAACGAAGAACTGCCTCTACCTTGTGCTTGACTTTCTCTCTGGCGGGGAGTTGTTTTACCATCTTGGCGCCGTCAAAGTGTTTGACGAGTATCGCGCCAAGTTTTACTGTGGGGAGGTTGGCCTTGCAATCGGCTACCTGCACAGCCACGATATTATCTATCGCGATCTCAAGCCAGAGAACGCTGTATTGGACAAGGACGGCCATGTCTGTCTTACGGACTTTGGGCTGGCAAAGATGGATGTCAGTGACGCTAGTAATTTCACATTCTGCGGGACACCAGAGTACATAGCACCCGAGTTTCTTCTTGGGAAGCCGTACGGAAAGGCGGTTGATTGGTGGTCGTTGGGGATTTTGCTGTACGAAATGCTGGAAGGCATTCCACCATTCTACAGTGACAATGTGAGTGCAATGTATGACCAAATCCTCAGCGCCGAATTGAAATTTGGTTCAGAGGGGGAAGGCGAGTGTGACATGCCTGTGATATCGGAGGAGGCGCAAGATCTTCTGCGTAGACTCCTGGATCGCAACCCCGAGACGCGCCTGCAGGATTTGGAGGAATTCAAGAAGCACCCATTTTTCCATGACATTGATTGGGAGAGGCTGAACCGGCGGGATATTGAACCTCCATTCCGCCCTAGCAGCAACGCGCTATGCAACTTCGATGAGGAGTTCACCTCACTAGAACCACGTGTAAGTCACCAGGATGAGGACGGATGGGAGCACGCTAATGTTGCTGGTTTTACCTTCGACGGAAAAACGAGTTTGGCGTAGTGCCTCACTGTTAGTGCATTTGGTCAACATAATGGTTTCTTCATTCTTTTCTTTGTTTTTTTTTTCGCAAACATTCCCTTTGTGTACTCTTTTGGTGGCCCCTAACCCGATGGTAAGGTGTGGAAGCAAGTAGAACCTCCCGGTACTGTACTAAGCTACAACAAGGAACAATAAGCAACACATAAGAAATTGAAGAAGGATGGACATGGAATGTGCGAGAAACATCTGGATGGATTCACGCCTCGGTGTATGTGTGTGTGTCTTTCCAAGTTCAGGTAATTAAGAAAAAAAAAAAACAAGAAAAAACTAAAAAAAAAAAAAGAATGTATTTGTAGAGGTGACATGTGATGCAGATGCCGTGGCTTTGTTTGTCCCGTGTGTCCCCCCTCTCCCCCATTAATAAATTTCCCCTCTTTGGTGAATACGCGTGCGTGTGCATGTGTGCTTTTTCCGTGCATTCCTGAGCCTACTTGAAGGAGAGAAGTTGGCACGTATGGTGGTTGCGCCTTACCGCCACCTCCAGCCATGGTTTTCTCTTCTCTTCCCCGTCTACCGATGCGCTTCGGTTGTTTGTGAACTTTACCGGAGCTTCTGGTGCGCTACTAAAAAAAAAAAAACAACCCAAAGTGAAGAAGAAAAAAAAGGGAGATTCGATACGTGTGGTGGTCGGGACAAGCGGGAGAAAAAAAAAGATGGAGTGGGGGGGGGCTGGCGTTAGGTCATGTAGAGGGAAAGAATACAAGGAGTGGGAGTGCAGGCAGGAGGAAGACGCCGATCGCTTCTTCTCGCTTTTCTGTAACTTCAACAATGGAGCAATAGGAACAAAGAAAGGAACACCAACACACACTCACGCCTCTAATATACATGGTGAATTTCTTTTTGCATGCCCCTGTTCCATGCTTATGGCCTCATTTCTCTTTTTTCTTTTTCTGCCTCTGCATTTGTCAACAACTTCTCTTCCTGTTTTCCATCCTTGTGCCATCATGCTTCTTGCTATGAGTTGTGTGTGGGGAGTGGGGCGCCGTGTTGTTTTCGCTGTTCATTGCGACGTAGTGCTCTCCTTCGGGGGGATGTGCACACACACACACACATGTGTATGCGTACTTGTGGACAGGTAGATAAATATTTCCCTCCCGGTTAACCCCGGGTTGTATGTGTGAAGAAGTCAAATACCAACAAAAACTCCCCTCTTTTGTTTTTTTTGTTCTCTCTGTGAGCATTAAGTGGGTTTGCCCCGTTGCAGTGGTTATTATTTCTCACTATTATGTCTCTGCCGGATTTCATCTCGTCTGTTTATTCCCCCCCTTTTTTTTTTCTTGATTTATTTCTGGCGATTTCATAGTTGAAAGAGAGATCGGTAACGAAGGGGGGGTTTCACAAGGGAAATGCTAATGAGGTGTCTTTATCAACAGCCGTTTATTCCCAGGCAAGCGCCGGTGATGCTGATGTTGATGATGGTGTTGTCGACGCATGCTATTCTCACATGCCGGGCCTCTTCCGCTGTTTCCAATGGTCCACTGAACATCGCGGGAAGTGTATCGGTATCGCCGCACGCTATCCAGTTCGTTGATGTGCAGGTCATAGATGGGACTAACGGGGCTATCCTCCGCTCTCTCCCACTGGATGTGACGCGCAGCTTTTCCTTCTCTGGTCTTCCAGCAACAGCTGAGAAGGTACGTCTCCTCCTGCGGCTTCCAGAGCGGCGGTTCCGTCTCGACACATCGGCGTCTTGCCTCTCTGCACCCATCCCAAAAGACACCGCAGCGGACGGTAATGTCACCTGGCTGCATTTGACTGCAGTCGTAGAGATCGACACCGCAGTCGTAGGACATCAGTCACAGGGCAGCATTTTAACTGCCACCCTGACGGCGTTAGGCCTGGTTCTTGCTGCTGTGGGGCGGAATCAGCTGGTCCCATTGCTTCATCTCCCGGCTGTGAAGGTCCCGAAGCCTCGCCGTATGGTTGTGATGTCAAGCAGGTGAGTTGAATCTCGAAAAGAATACCTTCACCTCGCTATATATATATATATATATATATATAGCGAGGTGAGGGGATACGGTGAGGACGTGTGTTGCAACACACTTCTCTGCACTGTAATCATGCGTTTCTCGGACCTGGTGCGAAACAAAACAAAACAAAACGTAATAATTCCCTATTGCTACCCTCATTCTTTTTTTTTTTCTTCGTGTGTGTGTGTGTGTTTTGGTCTACTAAGGCGTGTGCGTGTTTGCGTCTCTGCTGGGAGGGAGGATTGACGGTTGTGGTTATTTCTCTTTATTCTCTCGCCCTTTCTTTTCTGCACTACATGCGTAGAGGGGCCAAAGATCTGTGATGAAATAGGGAATGTGGCTGAATCTTGAGTAACAGGATTTTTTTTTTTTTCTTCATCATGGACACTATACTTCTGAACATGGCCATTGCGACGACAGCTTTTCACAGTTTTGTGTTGTCCTGTGGATTTTTTGTTTTTCTCCGGGTTCGGAAGAAGGTGGCCTTTTCATCGCATTGGTCCCGCACGGGCATCTGCCTTCTCTCTCTGTATTATTTCATCCCAACCATTCTCTTCCTGAGCATTGTGGGTTCATGGATCTGTGTCGCCTACGATATTTTCATAGGGGTGGCGCTGTTTCTTATTCTTCCAGGAGTGCTGCTGTTCCTGATAGTTGTGGCCTGGTGTATCGTAGTGTTTAGAAAGACGGATACAACTTCTGGGGCGCTGGAACTCGATAACATGTGGGGAAATGAAGTGCCTCTCCCGCAGCAAACGATCGATTTATTGGTGGAACAAAAGAGCAGGCTTGTTTACCCGCTGCCCTATTTCCCGAGTCCATACGAGGAGAGTGTATAGAAATAGAGAAAATATGCGAGCTACTGCCGCGTCTCGAGATGCTTAAAGCCTAGACGTTTTTCTACCTTTTATAGTAATAATAATAATAGTGTCGAAATGCTTTTTCCACAGTTTGTTTTCACCATGCGGCTCTTCCGCCTCTTCCCCTTCACTCTGTTTACAATTGAGCTGTCCTTCCTTTTCCCTCGCTGCTATTGTCCCTCCTTAAAAAAACAACAACCAAACAATATCAACAAACCCCCCCCCCCCCCCCCCCCCAAAAAAAAAAAAAAACAAACGAACGAAAAACAACTCGAAATCTCATGTAAAGATCGCCATCTAATCACACGGTAATCCCCGGTAGAAATAACTGCCTATAGCTCATCCCCACAATGTCAGGATCATTAAAGAGAGCATCAAAAACTGCGGCGTCCCCCATCCTGGGCTGTGATACCGAAGGCTATATTTATAAATCTAGCGAGGAGATGTGGGCGCGGGAGCTTCGTGGTGATCTGTACGACACTGAGAGAGGCTGGTACGGCAAGTCGTTGCATTACTGGTCAAAGGTGCCACCCACATTGAGTGGTGTGCTGGGCGGTATGGAGCATATTCACGATGTCGATGTCAGGGGATCCTCCGAGTTCCTCACATCGTTGCCAGACCGAGGGACGACGCGGGCGTTGGATTGCGGTGCTGGCATTGGCCGCATCACGAAGACACTGCTTAGTTCCATGTACGTCGTGACAGACCTGCTGGAGCCGGTGCCCAGCATGCTCGAAAAGGCCAAGGAGGAGCTTAAGGGCCTGCCCGTGGGCGAGTTTATTTTGTCGTCCATGCAAACCGCGACGCTGAAGCCAAATACTTACGATCTCATTGTCATTCAGTGGACGGCGATCTACTTGACAGACGAAGACTTTGAGAAGTTCTTAGCGCACTGCAAATCAGCACTTACTCCAAAGGGGTACATTTTTTTCAAGGAGAATTGCTCATCCGATGATACGTTCATCGTGGACAAGGGGGATAGTAGTCTTACCCGCTCAGATGCGCACTACAAACGCATCTTTGCTGCTGCAGGGCTCACATTAGTGAAGGAAACGACACAGAAGGAATGGCCAGATGATTTGTTCAAGGTGAAAATGTATGCGTTGCGCTAAAACAACAACAACGGCAGCAAAAATAACAACAAACGGGAAAACGTTAATTATTTCTCTCACACAGGCGTAAGGTCCACACAAACATACACACATACATACACACACATGTGTGTGTATGTATGTGTGTATGCAGGTAGAAGACTACCTTTCCTTTTTCACTCTATCTTCTTTTTTTTCATCACTCACTAAGTTCACTACGGAGTGATGCACAGTTCTGTAGGTGTGGAGAGTATAAAGTGATGAGGGAGGAGAGGTAGAGGGATATTCTTTTTTGATTCTCAGAACCACTTGTTTCAAAGGACCAGCCGGCTTAATGCGACTTTCCGGCGGAGCATGTTTCCACATGTTGATGTGTTTCTTATGGAGTTTGTGTCGTCTGCAGATTTCCCATTCTTTTTTTTTTTCATTCCCGCAATCGCAGAGTTTCTCGTGTCTCTTTCGATTCATTGTTCGCTTGCATACGCACTTTTGTTCTTTCAATCTGTTTTTATTTTTCCGTTTAGTGACTCGTTGATCAGGCACCGCCCCTTCCCTTTCTTCTTGCCCCATATCAATGTGGGGAACGGAACTGGAAGCTCTTCCTGAAGGCGCACAAAAAGTCTCAAAACGTATGGATGACACCTTCGGATCCAGGAGGCGTAGCAGCACGCCCAGTCTAAGCGGGGATCTTCCAATGTTTAAACAGGTACTCTTCGACTTGAAAAATGAACATAATCCCATGCTCAATGACGAGGTGTCGATGGGAACTACAGTCGAGGCCCTTCGGGCACAGCTGGGGGAATGCCTTGATGTGTTGCGTCAGGTTGACAGTGAACGTTGTTCTCTGCTAGAAAAGACGGAGCAAATGCAGAAGGTTTTTGAGACTGAGTTCAATGAAGGCAATGTGATGCGCTCTCAGATCATCGAGTCTCATCGGGAGTTACGCAAGGCGCAACGGGATGCCATGGAAGCCAAGACCAAAGTACGCAAGATGGAGGCATCTCTCTCCTTTATTACCGAGGAAAAAATGAGGCTTCGTCGTTTTTTGCGTTCATTACCTATCCACCGGGAAGAAACACTCGTCCTTGTTCCAGATCGACGCTTCGAGGAAGCTTTCCGAGACAAGATGTCAGTAATACGATACAAGCGTCGTTACGAGCAGGTGAAGCGAATGTATGAGGAGCGCTCAGAGATGATAGAGGCTGACGCGATGGCAATGGAGGACAGATTTATAACTGTAGGCGATCTAGATGAAATTCTACTAAACTCAAGTGTCTCACAAATAGTGGGTGATATTTCCCAGCTCAATGCAACATGCACGTTGAATGACACTAGCAGTAGAAACGCCTTATCTTCATGCTGTATGCCGTTTTTTGGAGTGGGCAATACAGCCGCATTTTCATTCCAGTTGCCATTTTCCCACATCACGGAGGAGGAGGCTTACATTAAGACTCAGATTGAGAAATCGGCGTACAAAGAACCTCTAAAAAAACTCCGATCCTCTCTTTTCCGCTCGTTTCACCGCCTCAAGCATCTCCAGGATGCAGGGTTTAACAACATGTATACTATGACGTTCGAGGCTTCCCGTGGCGGTAGTTGCTCACCGCATTCTTCGCAGACTGAACTCAAAAAGGCATTTGAGACTACCATGGAGAAGATACAGCTGAGGCAACGTGATTTACTAAATGGGCTTGTGGGACTTGTGAACTCCTGTTTTCAAGAACTCATCAAGCACGAGCTAAAGTCCGTCAGCAAAGTGCCCGTCCCCAAGCGCGATGCTGAGTGCACTGTGTACTTCACTACTCCACTCGATTTACGTCTTGCTGACATTGAGGAAAGGTTTCAGCTGCATCGGCGGAAGGTGGAGCCACATGTGGAATCAGAAAGGTGGGTGGAGGCGTGTAGTGTCGAAAAGACGGACACAGCGATGCGCCAGAAGGCTATGCTAATATTGAAGCAACTAATATCCCTGCACAAAGGCTTCCGTGACACGGTAGAGTCTTTGCACGCCTTCTGCCCCACAGCTAAGGAGAAGTGGAGGGACGCCTTTCTGGATATGAGCCTCGTTGGGACGGAGGATACTCTAGATGATCCGAGATTTGAGGCCAAAATTGTGGAGGCTGTTGAGGTGGATGTGCAATACGCGGTGAGGCTTGTTGAATGCGCACAACTCGCCCTGACACCAACCTCTCCTTTCCCAAGGAAGAAGCGAAGCACCGGTTTGGCGTGTATCACGGGGTCCCCTGAAAGGAAGACTGCCACGAAGCATCAAGAGAAGCAGCATCGGCGATTCTCACGACCGCTTTATTTGCCACGAGACACCAGTATCAACGGTCGACGTGTAACAGTTGATTTCACTGTAACACACCCCATTCCGGCACGAACACCAGTACCTATCCATGGGCGCTTCACTAAAGCACGGCTGTCCATCAGCGATAGTATAGCATGTGAGTCGATTCCGGAAGGTGATAGGGGTGAGGAAGTTAAGAGCGGACCGTATGTGAAGCCCAAGGAAGTGCAAACGAAGGCCCAAGTGTCTGATGAGGCTCGGTTCGCCAATTCGTACTCCGTCTTCACTACGTCTAAAACTTTATTACCGCTAGCCCCCAAGGAACACCGCCCCACTTCTTTGCTGCCCAATGGGCGGAAACAATCGAGTAGAAAACCATCTATCAACATTCCTCATTTTAGGGATAAAGTAGATGGGATATAAACATGCATCGTATCTGTATTTCTGTATAAACATTATCTACAACTCCTCAGGGACATGTGCAAGACCTGTACGACGTGGGCCAAAAACGTGGAAAATCTTTTTAAATGCAGCCTCTCATCCAGCGATAGACTATGTATCGTTTCTATCCGGAAGTAGGGTAAAAGAGAGAACGAAGAGCAGTCCCTCTCCCCTCCCTCCCTTGGTTTTTCTCCTTGTTTCATACTTGATTTCTTTTTTTTTTTTCTTACCTTTCTCGCGATGCCCTTCCCCCTTTGTTCTATTTCAGTTTTTAAATGCATCTTGTTTTCTTCTTGACTGATCATTTTCCATCTTTTCTTTTTGGCTACTTGGACTGCGAGAGTGTGCGTTGCTGCGAGGCCCTCCAGAAGCGATGAAAACATCTTTACAGCAACCGATTGTTGGGGGAGGGGGAACGCGAGAAGATTCTTGAGGCGGGGGTGCTATTGCGGGGTCACCACATGTGCGTGTGTTTAGATCCCTTGTTGTTTTTTTTTTTTTTCGTTATGCAGCGAAATTAGCCTTTCTGACAATCAGTTTTTTTTTTTGTCGTTGTTGTTCCTTATGGGTTATTTTATGCTACTTTGACTTCCACAGTATGATTGAACAGTTCTGCATATCAGTGGCTGCAGAGGGGCTCCTCTTTTGTCATCTTTTCAGAGCTTGCCATCATATATATATATACATATATATATATATATATATATATATATATTCCAGGAGCGGCGCATCGTTGTACGTTGTGTTACTGATGCTGCTGATGAAACGCGGCTGTTTGTGTGTCATGATTGACCCAGCCGTTCGTGCGTGGTTTCCTCACCCCTGCCCCTCCCGTGACTCTTTGGCATTTGAGCTTCTAGCGCGGCAGCGTAAACTACTTGTTTTTCTTCCCCCCTTTTTTCTTCTTCTTCCTTTCGCATGCTGCATGTTTACAACTAACAGCGTCCCATAAGAGGAAAAAGGCTGGAACGTAATTCACATATACATACATACATACAGTCAGAAAGACAGACGCACAGGAGCCCGGAGAAAGAAGAGACAAGGAACGATGTCTGCTCTTGTAGAGGCAGAGCGCATGGAGAGGGAGAAGGCCCTCGTGGAAGCGCAGCAGCGGGTGGACATGCTGAGAGAAACCGTGCGCGTCATGGCGAACCGTCAGGTGATCTTAATGGGGAAGAAAAGACGCCTTGAGATCTCTACAAAGGAGCTGCAGCGTCTTCAGTCAAACCACTCCGTCTACGAGAGCGTCGGCCGTGTGTTTTTGCGCACCCCCGTGAATTCTCTGATAGCGAAGCAGTTGGAACAGTCTGAGACCTGCGAAGCGGAGGAAAAACGCCTCTCCAACGAGAAGCAACGCGTCGCGGAGCAGCTGCAGAAGGACGAAGCCCAACTCCGTGAGGCTGCGCAGGTTTACATGGCGGAGATGAATGCTAGAAGGCAGCAGCAGCAGCAAGGACAACGTTGATGTAGTGATGCGAAGTGGAGGGGTTGGGGTGCCAGAGTTGATATGTCTTTATCCGACTGCAGCTGCAGGGTGTGGCATGCGTGCAAGGCAATAAGAAAGAAACCAGAAAAAAAAAAAAGTAAACAACAAAGAGAAAATGACGCTGGTACATGTTTTTAAATGGAAGAAAAAGAAAGACCTGCAGATGGAAAAGAAACACTGGTTTTTTTTTTAAAAAAAAAGAAACGAAAAAATCTTTCTATTTGTCTTACCTCATTGCTGCAACGATACATTGTGGCATATGATGATACATATCAGACCCGTCACACATGCACACAATGTGTGATGTATTTGCATACGTGTGCATTGGTATCTTTTTCCTTTTTGTTTCCGGGGACGTTCTTCCCAACATGTAATCAAGACGTGCTCCGAGTAAGTTCCAATGCTCAGCTGCAGCCGTCTTCTCGCAAAGAAAAAGGTCCCGCCGCTGGGGTACAGCCAAAGGAATTTCGTGAAAAAGCTGCGTTCTCCAGGGGCATCAAAACCTTGGCGTGGCCGTGGCATTGAGTCAAGCGGACAGATCGAGGTTGCGTCATCAGTAATGCACGGCACACGCGGTAATTTAGTCGAACGACCTCCCTTGGGAATGTCTGAAATGCGGCCTACTGACAGCGGAGGTACTTCAGCAGCACTTGCCTCTGGTGCTTCCAGCTGCCATAGCACATCTCTAGTCGAGGACGAGAGCCACGCGAATGCCGTTGCACCTGTTCAACCTCTTCCGCTTGCGACGCTTCCCTTTGGGAAGGCGTTGGAGCTGAATGTTGAGAAAGTGAAGACGTACAGTGAAGGCCCCATCCCCGTACACCTCCAACAGTTCCTCCCAAGTCGGCGTGAGGCAGCGGACTCGATTCTTCTTCCCCGCCACATAAACCGTTTGTTTCACAAGATTATGGGTTGGACGGAGGACGTTGTTGAAATTGAATCGGACGTGGTATCTCTCTCTACTGGGAAGCAGGGGGCGGAGAAAGACACAACTAACGCTGATGCGGAGGCACCGCTTCTGAGGCAAAAATACGAAAAGTTGGAAGGGAAGATGAAGTATGGTGTGCTACTGGAAGACTACGAAAAGGACAAATTCGCCATTGAGCACCGGCTGGAAGTTGACGGCGAACGCTTTGAGAGAAAGTTCCTTGAATGGGAAGGAATGCATGTGCTAGATCGGGATCCGAGTGGCTTTATGGAGGAGGTGCGGGAGAACAAGAGCTCCATTGTAATAAATCAGCCATCCTCCTTTCGGATCCCGGTCGTGAACCGGGACTGCTGTGGAGGGTGTGGTGCTCTCCTGCAGGATAAGGACGAGAATCAGTTTGGATACGTTCGCAAGGGGGACGTTGAGCATTACATCATAGAGAGGCAGCAAAAAATGAAGGCTCGAGCTGACTATGCAGATCGCATGTCTGAGTTGCAGACCCATTGGGAAAAAAACGGCCGCCGTGTTGGGGAAGAGTGGCTGGATTTTATGACGCAAGAGGAGTTTGATGCGTTTTATAGGGATAAGAATAAACCATTTGTGTGCCACCGCTGCCACGCACTGGAAAACCTCGGAGTGGAGGGGCGACGTCGTGTCTGGTCGGCGCCTGACTTCACCGAGAAGCTGCGCGCGCTGCGTGAGAAGAAGTGTGTGGTGGTGCTTGTCGTCGACATCACAGACTTTCCTGGGACGATGGTGTACGATATTCCAGGACTTATATCAATGAACAACGATGTCATTATCGCCGTAAACAAGATGGATTGTATTCGCAATCGCTCATTTAATTACAGCGGAAAGGACAGAGCCATAGCCGCCAGACTTGTGACGGTCCGGTATGTTCGCCGCTGGGTGACTGATATCGCCGTTCAGTTTGGTCTACCGCGTCATCAAATCAAGGATGTCGTCCCTATTTCTGCAAAGCGCGGGTGGAACGTCGAAGCACTCATTGCAGCCGTGGAGAATGCGTCGAATCTCAACCTCACTCGCCCAATAAAGCCAATGCCGACTTACTTTGTTGGGGTGGCAAATGTGGGAAAGTCTTCTGTCATCAACGCCATTGCTCACAAGTTGTACGTTCCTGTTCCTCCCCACCCGGAGAGTCGCAAGGTGTATTACACAAGAAAGGCTCCTGATGGAAAAGAAGCACTATTTTGGCGATGGTACACCCCACCAAATGTGAATCAGGCAGAGATGATCGACATTCCATCGCGTCATGACAAGAAAGCATCAAAGCTCCTAACTGTTTCATCCCTTCCAGGAACAACCGTAGAAGCTACAGCTGTCCGAGTTTCTTTGACAAAAGGAGTGCCAGGCGACACAGCATATCTCTTTGATACACCCGGTTTACTTCCCCATTGGCACCAAAACTCCCCCCTGACACTTCTGCAAATGCGCCGCGCACTCATCCGAAAGTATCGAAACCCACAATGCTTCATTCTCGTTCCCGGCAACACTCTTCTACTTGGTGGCCTCGCTGCCATTGATGTTGTTAAGGGAACGGAAGGAGGAATGCTTTTCCTGGTTTACACATCTCAAAAAACACGAAGCGCCATAATAAGTACAGAACGTTCTGACGAATTCTGGCTAAATCAAATCGGGAAAACTCTCGAACCACCGGGTTCACTTGAACAACTCGGCAACATGCGGCTCACTGAAACAAAAAGCTATCTCTTTGAGTGCTACTCTCGACATCGTTGGCATCCCAAGGCGGATGTGTACGTCTGCGGCATAGGGTGGACGTCATTCTGCGTAACAACGGCCTGCGATGTGGTGCTTCGTGTGCGCACGTTGCCTGGTGTCATCCATGGCATCCGTGAGCCGCTGCGCTACAAGGACTTGCTGGCCTTTCGCGGGTGGCCCAAGTTGAGGCGGCGCTTCACTGCATCCAGTCTTTCCCAGGGCGGCGATGAGGAGTGGGACAACTCCATTGCAACTGTCGTGCGTCTTACTGCCGGAAGCCATCGCGGGGCGGAGGCACCGGTGATGAAAGTGGTGCGCAGGGAGATGCTCCCGCGCCACGCTTCGGCGTCTTCTGCCGCGTTTGACGATGCACTGGCCGACCTCACGCTGGCCGGGAGCGCCCTGCCAACTCGTGGAGGGCTGAAAGAGGAGGAGGAGGGCGTGATGGCCGCCACGCGGGAGTAACGCAGTTTCTTTTTTTTTTTTTTTCTAGGGTGGCACTGTGTTGGCCACGTCTGTCTTTCCCTCTTTTGTGACACCCACCTTCCGACCCGCGTGGATATGCCGCAGCGGTTTTCGGAAACCTTTTCTCACCCCCGCAGCTCTGACACCAAGGAGAGAGTTTTTTCACGCATCACAAGCCATCACACAAGGCATCATGGGCTTCGAAGCGCTTTCAGGCAAGACCGGTCCCTCGATCTACATGATCTGCAGCTTCTTTGCATTTTTCTTTCTCACGGTGGGGACGCCGATAGGGCAGTTCAAAGGGAGGGGACGGCAGGGTGGGGAAGACGGCTTCTCAAAGCTATCATGCGTGACGCTCTGGGGCATAAAGGAGGACTGCCGCAAAGTTTCCTACAGTTTCCGCGTTGATGACCTTCTGTGCGATAGTTCAAACAACTCCATCGTCCGGGTGTTCCGGGCGGCCGAGGCCTTCGCCATCATCTCCATCATTGTCACGCTCGCGTCCTGCATTTTGAACGTGCTGTACCTTGTTGGCCGTTCCAGGCGCGCCTACACGGTCGTGCTTGCCGTTCTTGGCGTTGCAGTTACCCTGATTCCGTGGGCCTGCATGGCTAGCGTGTGGCACGGCAGCACATGCAGCTCTGAGTTCGGCAGGTCGTGGCGGAGCATCTTCAAGTACAGCATCGGCTTCGGCCTGCTTGTTGCTGCCTGGTGTCTCCAGCTGGTCGGCACTGTAAGCCTGATAGTGCTGCGGCATTGAGAGCTCTCCGGATTACCCCACTTCCCCGTGGTGCGTGAGTGGGACGACAAATCACCCCCTCCTTATTTTCTTTTTACTTCCTGTGCATTGCAAGAAGGTAGATTTGTTTGCAGTGCTGGTTCCCCCAATCAATTATGTTTTTTTTTTTTCTGTGTTCTTACCCCGTGTATTCATATGATCCGCCACTGTAGAGATCAGTGGCGTGAGGGGTGCATCGGCGTGGTTCTGCCTCCTTCGGAACGCCAGCAACACGTTCATCGTGGTTTTGGCCTTCAGAGGCGGCATTCATCCATGTGGGCTGCCGAAACGGCAGGTTTTTGTTTTGTTTTGTTTTGTACTTCCCTATCATTATTTCGTGGGTTTTTGCAGTAGATATTTTCTTTTTTTGTATTAATCTGCGGTGGTGTATCTTTCTGTGCTCCCCGTTTCCCGCTGCAGCCTTCGACTGCACGGGCGCGGGCCGTGAGTTTTTTCGATGAGGGGGTCAGATGGGGGTGGGGGTTGGTACGGTGGTGCATGGCGTCACCACAGCGCGGCGTGCGCCGCTGTTCCTTCCCTCCCCTCTTTCCCCTTTGCTCTTTTGTATTGATGTGCCAAACTGCGTTCTTTTACCCCCGCCACAGGGGTGCATCGTCATCTGCGCCGAATGACTGGTGGTGTGCATGTTTGTGTGCGTGCATGTGTGTGTTTCGTTCTGCAAGGCTTTCCCTTTTTTGTTTTCTGAGGGGTCGTTGACTGCTTTCTGTTTTGCAGACAGTACGTCACTACCAACACCCTGAGCCGTTTGTTGCACCCCCTTCTCCTTCCACACACGTGCACACGCACTAGCACACATCGTTTCTACATACTCCGATGGCTGTTGACGCTTCTGCCTCCATATTAAATAAATTTGAGTACACTGTGAGTGTTTCTAGCACCGAGCTGTTTGTCTGTCGTAAACATCACACGGTAGTGAGGCATATTGAGTAAATCAGAAATATATATTCTTTGAGGACATAAATATGGAGGATGCGAATGTGGACTAAGGTATTGAAATCAACATGTGGGGTGTAAGGATGGGCTAAAATGTCATAGTGTGGCGTGCAGGAAAAAGCGAAGGGGCTCCTTGCAGTGGGAGGAGAATTGCATTGCTGCTCTTGGAACGTCAGCATTTGCCGCTTGCATCTTTGCTGCTGTTTCTTGTCGTCTTGTATATTATTTTTCTCTCCATTTGCCCATTTTTTCTTTTCTTTAAGTGTGTGGTCGGTGCAGGCGCCATGCTTCTCTCTTTGCATGACTGCTGTGTCGTAGTTCCAAGCGGTCACTGCACAAGCTACGAGGTGGGGCTCACTCGCCTTCACGGGAGGACGGCGTCGACAGAAATGACAGAGAGGTGCCCATGGTTGGGACATGCTGTTGCAACACGGCAGGGTTTGACGTCCTCTGTCGGAGGGCTCGCCGTGTGTGTGCGGGTGCGATAATGATGCTGGCCGCATGCACGTTTGCCCTCATGCTCGCTGCTGTTGGTGTGCTGCTCGGTGTGATGAGGGGTAAGGGACAAAGAGTTACACAGCATGCTGGTGTAACTGCAAATGTGATGGTTCCGGATGCGAGGGGTGTGTTAGCCATGGCAATTGCACCATCGAGTGCTATCACATTTAATTCGGCAGGTGCCTTGACACCTTCCTCATGCTGATCGTTGTGGTGGCAGGCGTTGCAAACCGCTGGCGGCACTACTCTCGACATCGTTGGCATCCCAAGGCGGATGTGCACGTCTGCGGCATAGGGTGAACGTCATTCTGCGTAACGACGGCCTGCGATGTGGTGCTTCGTGTGCGCACGTTGCCTGGTGTCATCCATGGCATCCGTGAGCCGCTGCGCTACAA
>JASANU010000854.1:0-93063 GCA_030849675.1 Trypanosoma platydactyli | reverse complement strand
AGTCGCCGCGAGAACCATGCGTTGGGCAGTCCGCACGCGGTCGACTGCCGCCACACGAACGCAGCGCTCAAGCTCCTCCGCCCTTCGCAGGATCCGCAGTAATGCGTCGTCCTCCGCCTGGCGAGCGCTAAGCGCTTCCTCTGCAGCCCGGGACGCCGTGGAGCTCGACTGCTGTCGCAACGTCCCATCGCACATAAGCACCACAGACTCCGAAACCTCCACAAGCTCCTTCATGTACTGCCGAAACTGCTGCTCGTGACGACGGAGCACAAGCGCCTCCGTCTGCAGAAGCATTGGAAGTTCTGCCGCACGTGCAACGAAGCGATGGTGTGCGGAAAGATGCCTTGTCTGCGTTGTCTCATCCGGTGTGCCCCGTCCCTGGACATCATCAGCATCATTGTCTTCCCGGTGCGTTATCGTCTCCACCTCCGCTCTACTCAACAGCGACATCTCCTCCACACACCAACGCGGAACGTTGCGGTGGGCATCTTCCTGACACCCGCTGTCGATGCCTTCACGCCCCATAAAAGTATCGCCTTCTTCCTCCTTCTCTTCTCCAACCCACGCTCACAGTGTGCGCTTCCAGTTCAACGAATCGAGGGAAAAAGAAACGTCTCTCGTCGTCGTCCCTCAGATCTCAAAAAAATGAATCCAGCCACACTCCCGCAGGAGTGACAATACAAAAGGGTAGGGACACAAAAAAGGGGGACGCGTCTTCATCCAGCAAATCCGAGACTCGACGCAAACGACGCGTGGAGCAGCACAGCGCATTTAGTCACGCTGTAAAACTAAAAAAAGAAGAGGGGAAGTGCCACGAATTCCAATCACTTGTAGTGTTTATCCAAACTTGCAACGTGGCTCTCCTTTTCTAGCAACGCAAGGCCTTCAGTGTAGGTGACGGAGGGCTGCTGCTGGCGCGTCCTCATTCGCTCCCGGCGCTCGCTCACCAGCAACTCCCTCGTTCGAATCACCTTGTCCACGTCCTCCCAGACGCTTCCCGCAAGCTGCTGCAGACGTGCACTTTCTGCGTTCAGGGCAAAGCGAATGTCGTCGTACAGACGAGACTTGGCTTGTCGCTCCTGCACCAGTTCACAGGGCAGCACGTCAGGCCCGCCATCATCCCTCTCGTTCCCATCGAACTTTGGGCTGCAGCCCACCCACCCAGTCCTGTCGGTGCTCAGCAGTCCCGACGCATGCTCCACCGCGATCCTTCGTATGCCACTAGACCGACGCTGCAGTTGCTGAAACAAGCGGTCCGTCACCGTTGAGTGTTCATGAGTAGACGGAACCACACAAGACGACCCCCGCAACAGGCTCTTCCGCCTGCTCATCTCCAACGACTGAGCGATGCGAGAGCGCAATATGCTGCTGCTGGCCCAAGTGTCATTTTTCTTGTCACACTCCTGCCCTGCATCAATTGACGTCAATGCCGACGCGCCCACTCCGTTCCTACCAGAGGATGACAATGTTGACGCTGACCATGACGACGACGATGACGACAAAGACGAGAACGAATTCAAGGGCGTCCTGCACGGAACGTCATCGAGCATCTCAAGGTGTGAACAGCACTCAGCAATTCTAAGCCTGTAAGCATCTCGCTCTTCAGCCACCTCCGAGGGAGTGCGGCAGCACGGATTCGCGAGAAGGGAGAGGTACCGCAACGACTCCGGTGGGAGGTCGGTCAAAGGATTGAGCACCCGGATGGCGTTGAAACTGGCATCCAAAAACGTCAGCGCACCCAACTCCGCTAGCGGCCGCAGCGTTTCCACGGCGTTGTGGTGCACCACCAAAACAGTAAGCTGCACCAGGAGCGAAAGGCCATCCAGAGATGTGAGGTGGTTGTGCTGCAGGTAGAGATGCGTCACGTTGAGAAAACATTCCACCAGGGAGGTGTCCTGCAGCCCTCGGCCTTCCACGTGTAGTTGAGATGTGCCGAGAACTGCGTCCGTCATGCTGTCAACACCACCGACGAGGCCCTCAGGTGGGAGGAGCTGCCGCAGCGTGCAGCGAGACCCCCGTCGGTCGAGGGTGAGCAGAGCGCCCTCCTTCCTCGCCCTGTTTCCACCTCCGTCACTGCTGCTGATGCACGCGCAGGGAAGCGGCACTCCGCCATTCGCATCGTTTCCGTCATTCAGTTCCATACGGGCCAGCGCCTCGAGCTCTTCGGGAGTAAACTCCGAGACATCATTCCGCAGCAGAACATCCCCTTTACATTTGTGTCCACACAAACTCGTGTGCATGCCGCTCCAGACCACGTGCGGGCAGGCACAAGCGTGTGATGGCTGGTTTGCTCTCACGTAGCCGCAGTTCCCGGCCCGTGTCGCACCCCCTTCAGTCCACACATGCCCCAACACAAACTCAGCAGCGAAGCCGCCAAACGTCCACGCATGCATGTGTGGGGGGAGGCAGAAAAGAAAGAAGAAGAGAGACAATAAGACGCAACGATGGCAGACGCTGACGTGACGCGAGACATAATGACAAGGAGGAAAAAAACCATAAGAACGAATCATGACATAAACAAAGTAGTTTTTTTTAAAAAAGGGCGAGAACCAACTGCAGTGGTACAGAAGTGATGGGCACCCGAATGCTGCACCACAAGACGGCGACGAGGGCATTAATGCGGACAGTGCAAAATTCATTGCGCCTTGTTCGGGACTCAACCAAGAGATAGGTGCACAAAAAAAACAACAAAAAAACGGACAAACACTCAATACGGACATATACGGAAATATTTGCAGGCACACGGATATACACACACACACATTGCCAAATATCAAGAAACTACACGGAGGCAGAGGAGTATATACATAATCGTTTACTTTAAAAAAATTTAACATCTTTAAAAATACCACGTCATATCTTCTGTCAGTTTACAATAAGGTAAAAAACTACGAGTTCGTGACAGGTAACACCTTAATGGTGACACACGAACGTCAAAGAGAACCAATTATTTTCCAAAACAATTTTCTTTGTATGAACGTAGTGAAGGTGCTCAAGGCAAATTTAGGGGGCCTCCTACGCGACAGGTCAATATATAGTGCATTCAGAGCTCTCAGCTCTTCGACAAGCATAATGATCTAAGGAGTGAAACAAATTCACAATAGAGTCTCTCCTTACACGTCAAGTACAAGACTAAGGAATTGCAACCGTATGCCCTCTCAAAAACAAAGAAAAAAAAATTCAGCTATTTTTCCCCTATATTTTGAAGAGAATAATATAGGGCCTACCCCCACCCTATACATGAACAGTGAACACATGAACATTCTCTTTTCTGTTTTTTTTTTTTTTGTATCTCAAGGAATAAAATTAAAGTACCGATGAGAGCCTGAGGGGACTCCTCGTTCATTACTTATCCTACTCGCTACGCTCAGTTTCTGCATTCGCAAATGGAATGCTGAAAAAAAAAATGGCTCGTACCCCGCCACTCTGCATTCCGTCGTCTTCCCTTCGCGGCTCGGTGGAGGTGGCAGCAGTGCGGGCAAAGGAACAAGTGACGCACACGCTTGTGGAAAAGTGGGGGAGCATCGCTTACTTCTACCGATTTCTCATTGCGAAACGTAAAGAAAAACATTCCCTCGAGAGGTCCTGCCTCCCTCAGACTGCAGTCACACGGGGAAACAGAAAAGGCAAAAGAAAATGCTGGCCGTGTGGCCTGCGCCTCACCGGCTACAACATTTCACTTGANCTCACCGGCTACAACATTTCACTTGATTCTCACATTCGAAGAGGATGACGTCGGAGGTGTGACAGGAATGCAGTTCGTCCACCGTGCGGCGGTCGCTGCGCATCCAGACACCGCAGTAAACGTCGCATGGCGGATATTGGCGGAGAGGCAAGGTGGCCGAGGGCAACCGAACACAAACGCACAGCACATCTTCGCCCCCTTCCCCCCACCACAAACAAAAAGGAGGTGTGACGGAGGGAATTTGTTACTCAGACGACCACCCCAAAAGAAAGCAATTCTCTTCGCGCGTTTCCAAAATAGGCATTTGTGGAAACGAAAAAACAAAAAAAAACACTCAATCGTGGGTGATGTCATCGTGTGCATGCACACCAATGCCCTTGGTCCCGTTTACCCCCCTATATCGACTCATTCAATTACACATTCCTCAATGGGTGCACACTTCACGTATCTTGCCTTCATTCTGCTGGATTGCGCAAGTACACGTCCAACAGGCTTTCCTACTCCCCAAGAGAGGAATCTACACCGGCCCTTTCGCTGATGCGCAAGAAGACCTGCTCAATGCTTGTCTGTGACACGGAGTAATCAGTGATGCCAATAGAATCCTTGTGCCTCTCCAGCTCAGCAAATACGGTGGAGAGCGCCGTCGAGGGTGGTAGGGAGTACGTGTACCGCTGGCCCCGCACCTCGTCAAGAGTGGCGGTGGGGAAAAACTCGCAAATGAACTCCTCCATGGCGAGCTGCGAGACGTCCTCGTTTGTGCGGATCGTCATCTCAAAACCACTGCCATACTTGTTCTTTAGATGCGTCTTGTTGCCCAGGCACCGCAACGATCCGTCCACCATAATGGCGACACGATGGGCAAGAACCTCCACCTCCTCCAGATGATGTGTTGTGAGCACAATGGAGCAGGTCTTCGAGATGGTTTGAATGGCCGTCCAAAGCCCGCGTCGTGCAACAGGATCCATGCCTGCAGACGGCTCGTCAAGAAACACAACGCGCGGACCGCCAATTAGGGCAATCGCCACGGAAAGCTTGCGCTTGTTACCACCGCTCAGCTTTTTGGCAACAACCTTCTTGTACTCGGTGAGCTCACAGAGCTGCATCAGCTCAGACACCACACCCTTGCGCTGTTCCGGCACCAAGCCACGAATCCCAGAGTACAGCCAAAGGTGCTCCTCCACCGTAAGCAGATCCAGAAGCGCGTCGAACTGTGGACAGTAGCCGATATGCCGCAGAGCGTCGGATGAATCACGCACAACATCCTTTCCACAGATGAATGCCCGTCCGCTGGTTGGTATCACATCCTGGCAGAGAATGGAGATGGTGGTCGTCTTGCCGGCACCGTTCGTGCCAAGGAAGCCAAACACTTCACCAGGTCTAACACCAAACGTCAAATTGCGCACGGCGACCTTGCCGTTGCCATAGACCTTGCGCAGATTCACAACCTGGACAAGGTCGTCTGCCGAGCCGTCCTTCCCCATCATAACACGATCCCGCTCCATTGCCACATCTTTTTCATCCTCATTGTCGTCCTCTTCAAGCGCATCGTCTCTTTTTCCTCGCTCTCCAGATCGCAGACACGTCCGCACGCACATCTTAGCAGTTGGATGATCAATTAGAAGCGTTAAAAGAAGGAACAAGGGCACCTCACACGCCATGTAGATGATGGGATATCCCACCACATCAAGTCCCCATGGTGTCGCGCTACTTCCAGTCATCAAATTCAACCCCGAAAGAAATGCCAAACTCACAATGCCCTCGCCCACGCAGAAGCATGGAAAAATGCGGAATACCCACTTAAGTCCATTGGCCACCGCCAGAGTAGATGGAATGATTTCCAGAATAGCGTTAACCATCACACACAGAAAGCCAGTGATAAAACCTACCAGCATCACGATGTTTTGTGCGTTCGAATGTTCCTTGAACAGGAATGAAATGGCGTACGACATGGCTATGCATGACATGCCGTAGGTGAAGAGCAGAAGGAACGTCGGACCAAAGGTATCGGCCCCCACGTACTCGCTCTGGCTGAATGCGAGCATCACAATAATAACCAATAACATCATGACAATGTATGAGCACAGGTCAAAGATAAAATTGGATAGCCAGTACACCGCAAAATGCAATCCCGAGACATTCTGCAGGTGGCGGGATTTGCATTCGCGTTCCTTCACCACCCACGACACAAAAGTAGAGGGGATAAAAGCAAACGGAATAATAATTAGCAGACCTGTCATGAGATTTTTCATTGCGTTGACGAATTCCTCCTCATGCTTTGTATGGGGCATCGGAAAGTTTTCCGTGACAAATATACTCTCCGAGTACTTCAGCGACGCGGGTGAAAGCAGCTTCTGCACCACAGCGCTGTAGTACCCAACAACGCTCACCGCAGAGGAGTGTGGCGCAGACATGTTAAAGAAGAGCGCCGCCCTGCCATCAATGGCTGGGTCGCCGCAAGAGATGGAGGTGTACCGCGGCAGTGTGTGGCTGAAGTAACTACTGATGAGGTGCTTGGAGAAAGTTTCGGCGTCTCTTATTTCACCCAGGACAACAGACTTCGTGTTCTGTGCAAACGGAACGGAGGGGTTGATGGTGTCTGTGCAGCCTGCGAGGTTGATTTCCACATCTCCCCTGTACATGCCCGAAGACAAAAGCAGCGGTGGGGCTGAGAGGAAAGACAACATACTCAGTAAGACTGCAAGCAGAACCATAAGCACGGGGAAAACGATCTGAAAGCACTGCGTACGGCGATCGCGGAGAGCGTTAAAGCAGCGCTTTAGCAGAGAAGCCTTGAACTGCGACAAGGCAAGCTTTGAACTCCCTTGAATGATTTCAGCACCCCAAATACACTGAGGTTGGGGCATTCCATTGGCAACGGCCAAAAGAGGAATGGAGCAGGGCGAGCGCAACGTATCTGCATTTTTAGAAACGTTTTTATCCCCTTGTTGCTTCCCCGAGGGCACCTCCCCATCAAAATCGTTGTCCTGGGCGATGCGCAGAAATATCTCCTCAAGTGTCGTGGCAGAAAGCGTGTACGACTGTATGCCATACTCTTTTCCATTTGTTTCCACATTGGCAAGCATGGCGGGGAACTCCTTCACAAATGACATTGGCAGCCGGAAGGACATCTCCCCTGCACCGCTGCTCAGCATCTCCGAAGACGGAACAAATGATCGAATGAGAGTAAAGATGGAATTCCGGTTTGCCTCTTGGTGCAGTGACATCGTGATATTGTAGCCAACACCAAGGTTCGACTTGAGAAAGACACTACTCCCTGCGCACTGCAGTCGACCCTTGCTCATAATGGCAATACGGTCCCCAAGGAGGTCCGCCTCATCCATAAAATGCGTGCTCAGCAAGATTGTGCGACCGACTGACATCTGACGCAGCAGCTCCCATGTGTGGCGGCGTGCCACAACATCCATTCCCGCGGTCGGCTCGTCAAGAAAGATGAGGCGACTTTCACCGACAAACGCAATGGCAACGGAGAGTTTTCTTTTTTGTCCACCAGAGAGTGCAGATGAGGGGTAGCCAGACTTATCCTCAAGATCCACGCTTCTTAGCATCGTGTCAATCGCCACACGCTGCGCATCGTCACTGAGACCCTTGATGCTAGAAAAGTACTCCAGGTGCTCGCGGCACGTAAGATGGGGCCACAGAATGTTGTGCTGCGGACAGAAACCAATCTCCTGCCGTGCTGCCGTCAAGTTCTGACGAATGGAATGCCCGTAAATGTAACAATCGCCCCCATCAGGCTTGAGCATGCCAGTCATCATATTCATCGTCGTCGACTTCCCTGCGCCATTGTGCCCCAGCAAAACGGAGATGCCACCCTCCACCAGATTCCAATGGAGATGGTCCACCGCAAGGAACGTTTTGTTGTTTCGCGTGAATTTCTTTGTCAGACCAGAGATCCTCACAGCGGAGGTGGCCAACTCCTCATCGGTGAGTGGTTCAAATACGCCGTTCGGGTTGTGGCCGTCCACGACATTCTCCTCCTTCTTCCACAGGCAGGAGAGGGGCTGGAGGATACAGAACAGTGGGTGGTGTGGGGTTCCCCAGTCATTTGGCACCACCGCATCCAGGTACACCATCAGAAGCAGATAGAGAAACAGGTCCACCACCAGCATTATGAAGACGAACATCATGTTGGGCGAGTCCTCCGGATTTGGAAAATCACTAAACCCAAAGCCCCTCACTATCTCGTAGTCGAACATCATGGAGATTCCCCTCGAAAATGCGGACGGCGAGAGCACGCAGAGAAACGAAATCACCAGATCAGTGGCACCCCCAATGGCAAATAACGGTAGCGAGAAGGCAAAGTATATAACCGGCGTTAATATAGACGAAAGCCGCGCCTTTGAGAAGATCGATGCCACCATCCCGGAGAACGCCACGATGGTCATGGAATACAGAAAGAAGAGGAGGTATATCGCGAAAACGTTTGTTTGCTTCATGTAGCTGTACTTTAGTATGAGCGTGATGATAAGCGACGTAAGGGCATACTGCCCAGCGGCAAAGAGGAACCACGCAGTGTAATACACAGATTGCCGCAGTCCCATGATGAGCATCGCCTCCTTAATGCGCAGCTCCTTGTCCATCACGATGCGCTTTGTGGCTTGCTGCACAGGAAACAAAAAGGCCATAACAACCAGAAGCGGCACCATGTTGCCAGCCATTGATAGAAATGTTTTTCTGACAAATTCGGCAGTTCCCATGGGGACGACCAGCGGTGTCGGTGGCGCATTCAACCTCAAGCCATCGGCAATGAATTGCTTGTACACCTCACTCTGCAATGTGAGAAAACCAGAGAGGATATAATCAGCACCGGTAAATGTTACCCCGCCGTCATAGCGACGATCGACAGCTTGTTGCGTTGATGGAAGTGCAGATGCGTTGAGGCGTATGTCGACGCTGAGAATGGGCGACGCTGGGTCCACTGATGCTTCCTTGACATGAATCAGGCCCCAGTTCCCAACCGATGATTCTTCGTTCCGCAGGAACTCGTCAGCCTCCTTCGCGCTGTCGAAGTAGCGTCTGAAGACATACTTGAAGAGGGATGTGGATTCACTTAGCGACGCCACCATCGACTCTGTGTACGCGTTCTTGGGGGAGACATAAAGCCACCCGGAGTATTCAATATTGCTTGAGAAACCCCAGGCATTCGGTAGCGACGACAGGCACTTTGAGATCCACTGCAACTTCACCATCTCATCGAAGGAAGGGATTGGCACAAGATTCAGTTTATACGCCGACAAGAGTCTCTGGAGTGTAATGAAGAGCGTTGAAGGCCCGTGTTCCATCCGGATACAAACACCATCAACTGGCAGGCTGGAAAGAGAGTCGAAGCACTGCACTGTTTGGTCAGCATTATCGCAGGGACTGAGACCATCGATGGGACCTCCGCTTCTACCAGTGTTGTAACAAAGAAGAGAAAGAAGGCTGCTTTGATCCAGGGCCAGGTTTTTTGTTTCTTCGTACACTAGAAAGTTTCTTTCCGGAAACTCCTCTTCGTTGATGATCGCGTACATGATTGCGGTGCCCGCAACGAACAGGATGGGGATGATAATCTCAAGGACAGTGATGACGGGTGAATGAAGACGGTGCAAGACGGCCAGCTTGAGCGTACTTCGGAGCTGATGACCGAAGGAACCCCCATGCGATCTTCTCTCAGACATGTTCCCGCCCGTCCCCACCTCCACTGCCACACCCATTGCTTCTGCAGAGGGCCGATGAATTCAGATGCCACGTCGCTGCCTTCGCTTCTCGTCCCTCCCTTGTTACTATTGACTACGCCCCTGCTTACCTGCCACCGCCACCTCCCTCCTTTGCGGTGCTACTACCCACTGCCTTTGTTATTTGTTCTTCTCCCCTATTCTACGGAAATATTACTTTGCAAGCGTCGGATTAAACGCCCAACACCAGTTCCTAATACCAGTTTTTCTTCTCGTGTATAGATGTCAAACAAAAATAGTCCTTTCCGCAAGGGACAGAAGAAAAAGAGAAGCAATGCCTTTGATCACACGCAGACAGCAACAGAGCGGTGCGCCATTGTCAGGCGACACAAAGAACCATATGTGCACACATACATGCGTGCACCTCTCACTTGTTCTCTCTCTGCGTGCAGTACAACGCAGGAGTGAGGAATAATCATTTCCGCGAACGAACGACAACACACGAGCACAACCAAAGAGACACAGATGCCGCTCCGCATCTCATATCACTCACCATAGAAGCGATTGAATGTCAACAGCACCAGCAGCGGCCTGAGACGCTCTTTTAGCAGCGACGTCACCGGGAGAGCACGCACCACAGCCACGAGCGCTTCGATGGCATTCTGCGTTCTCGAGGTGACGTGCTTCACAGACAAACTTGCGGGGTCTAGCGCAATCGTGAGGACTGCAGCAATGCAATCACGAATCGGAACAGACGCAGCCAGCGGCCCCGCGTCATCCGGCTGCGACGACAGGGGAAAGCAAACGCACCGCAGCTGGAGAACAAGGAAGTCAAGCCGCTGGCACAGCGTGATGCAGGATCCCTCCACACCCACTCTTGTCAACTTCTCTTCCATTTCACGTGCAACAATGCCCACAACGCTATGCATGAAGTTGATCAACGAGTCCACTGCAAACGAGAGCTCGAAATAGGCACTGCCAAGCCCACGGGTGACGCTCACTGCATGCTTCCCCCTCAGTCGGCCTCTTCCAAATGCAGACATGGTGTGACATGTGTCCACATCCGCCCGCTGTAGTCGCTTCCGCTGCTCTCGGAGTGTGATCCTCGTGTAGTAGAGTGAGCACAGGTAGCCAAAGCAGTAGCTCCACGTGTCCTGCACAAATTCCCGCAGCTCGCTGGCAGACAGCTGATGCGGGTTGCGCCTCTGCCTCTCTTTTGCCCCGTGACTCCGATTCCGCCAAAAGTACTCGCCATACTGCTCCTCCATTGCCCCCGTATTTCCCCAGGCGACGGAAAGACACTGCGGGAGAAGTATCAACTCAATGTCTGGCGGGAACAAGAAGAGAAGCTCAAATGAAGCAAAGGCGTGAAGAATCTCCACCACATGCGCATTCCCTGAGGCTTGGGGGGGCACCTCCTCTTCTCCGTCCCTCACCTCTTTTTGTCCTCCTCCTCCGCCCTTGTCAATGGCCGCTGATCCCCCCTTCCCTCCACCAGCACCTTCATCCCGGGTTGTCACTGCTTTGGGAGCGACAGAGAGACGAACAAACCGCGCCAGTTCGTTTCCACGAATTGCATCACCAAAGGCAGTAGAGACAAAACTCGAGGCAGTCCCACTAGACACGTACCCCACCCCGTCACACCTGTACCACCAATGTGGTTCAAGAAACAGCCGATACAGGAATGTGTGCACAATCCGCTCACTGTCACGGCACAACGCGACGTCCACAAGCAGCTTCACGGCGTCGCGGAATGATATGCTGTGCGGGGACACCATCTCACGACCGCCCAACGACATTCGACCACTGCCCCGGGACAAGAATGCAGTGGCAGTGGTGGTGAGGAGAGGAGCTTTGTCAACATTGCCCACGTCAGTGTTGGACAGTTCGTGGTCATCACAAAGATCATTCCCATCAACACTGCTTCCATCTACAGCGCTGCGCATCATATGATGATGCCCGGAAGAGCTTGAAAGCAATTCCACCAGCCAGCGCTCCTGCAGGTGATGTACAACCTGCCCAATTGGAACCAGTAAACTCGCAGTCACCCATCTGGCAGCTGGCAACGAAGCATGCAGCCACAACTCTACAGAAGACGAAGAAGAAGAAAACTCACGCGACCCAGTGTCAACAAGCAACACGTCGTGGTGGGTCCTCCGGTCCTCCACATGCACAGCCCAAAATATGCCACCAGACAACGAGAGGCCAACGTCGCGTTCGCCATCGGCGCACAGTGCAAGCGGCAGTGAGTCAATGGCAACAGAACCCCTCGGCCCTTCCCTTTGCATGAAGCGCCGAGACTCCCACTCCCCCAGCACTGTGTGCCACGACTCAGCGTCACTGTCAGCGCGCTCACCAGCGGCGACCCGTTGGCTGGCACTTCGCTTCCGGCTCCACCCCACAAGCACTTTCTGCCGTGCGAAACTCACAAAGCTGCGGAGAATAAAGCTGCGCCAAGACAACATCTCCGAAAAAGCCGCACGTCGCCTCACTCGGCCAGCCCTCCACTGCTCCTCATCTTCTCCAGACCCACTACCACCAGCACCCGCCTGGCGATACCCGACACAAAGCAACACAAGCGAAAGGATGTCGGTGGGCAGCACAACCGCATCTCGATCAACCCTGCCATCTATACGGGCACCGCCGTCGCCAACACGAATATGAGAAAAGGAAAGACGAAAGATGCGCGGCACCTTTGACCGCCACATATCAGCGTCAATATCCGCTACAAAGCCAAAGATGGCGGAGGTCATGAGAAGTACATAGGGCCAACTGCAATACACCAGAAGGACCATGTAAAAGCGATAGAGATCCATGGTATTACCATCCTGCAGTGCGCTCATCCGCACAATGAGGTAATCCACGAGACTTGACGCGCGAGTCACTGCATCCAACTCATCTGCTACAACAGATTGTCCGTGCGCATTGTCACACTCGCTCCCAGCGCTAAGACTGCAGGCGTTCTCCATCAGGTGGATGCAGCGTCGTAGGGGCACCAGCGTCGCCTCAACCATCCGCTGCATGTCTGCCCACCATATAGACGTAAATTTCGGACGAGCACACCGACGTTTCTGCTTCTGCACCCCCTTCTCCCCTTCTTCTTCTCCCCCCTCCTGCAGCAAGAGCGTCCATTTCGAGACGTGTTGCATGATTGCACGCACCACAGCAGAGAAACGGGAGAGAACAAGGCGTGCGGCCAAAAAGAGCCCCTCCTCGCCAGTGCACGTTGCAGAGTAGTCAACGAAGGCGTCATCCATTATGCCGACATCGTCCCGCAGGAGCGACGCTGCGAGCTTCCGTAGCTGCCAGCGAGCCTTAGCACAGTCATTCGCGCCAGCAATTATTGTCTCTGCCAGCGCGCGAACAGTCGGTGTCACATTTTCCCATGACCGCGCCGCAGCGTCTCCCGCCCGCAGCCCCCAAACCGGCGGGCAACTGCCAGTTCCGCAGGACACACCAATAGAGGCTTCAAAACTCATGTTTGGAGACTGGCGCAACGCACAGAGGGCGTCAAAAACGATGCGCTCTTCGATGGTGGTGGTGGTGGTGGCGGTGCTGCCGCCGCTGCTCCTGCTGCTGTCGATGTTGTTCTCGTTACTCCCGTAGCTGCCGCTCTTGGGTAGCCTTACAGCGCCTGCGTTGCCCTCTTTCGGATTGTTAGGCACACCAAGCGGTATGGCTAGCGCTGCCGCCACCGCCGAGGCCTCGGGACCGCGCCGTGTACAGCTGTCATGCAGCTGTAGTGCGTGCTGGACAGAATCGCGTTGGTACAAGTTGAGCCGCATCGTATCTCCCAGCGGGGAGTGAGACAGCGGGCGCAAGCAATTTCCAACGCCTCGGTCGCTCTCGCTGCAGCCAACCTCTCCATCGCTGCTGTCATCAGCACACGCCTCGTAGTACTCATGCAATGACGCATCGTGGCAACTCGAACGAGCCACGAACCGGCTCATTTTCCTGCAGCGATTCACGGTTGTAGTGATGCCATGTGGTAGTAGAGGAAAGGCAGAAGAACAAATGAGGAGAAGGCAGTGAAAAAGCCGGTCGTCCCATCCCACTGCAGGCACCAGTGACAGAAAGGAAGCGTCGGCCGCAGCGTGATCAGAGAATAAAAACAAAATATGCGTGGACGATAAAAGAAAAAAAAATCGGCACACCCGTTACTTGCTATCCACACCACCGACGGTGTCCCCTCTCATCTCCATTAGGGTTAAGAATGGGGGAATGGATTGCGGGAGCGACGGAGAAAGAGACGAAAACCGGCGAACTCCAACGCCACTTTTTTCTCGGCTGCTTTCAGTCTCACGTCTCTCTTCTACCGCAGCCGTCACCTGCAGTTGTTGTCGGGCCTCCCGTTTGTGGGGAGCAAATAAAACGAGGCAAAGCTCTGAATAGAGTAGAAGTGGGAGGTGTAGAGGGTGCAGTGGAGACGAATGATGACAATGGGCGCGCAGGCCAGCACCTCGGAAGAGCCGTGCAAATGACCGGGATGAGGAAAAGGGGGCGGCACCAACAAGAACGCGAAGTGAATAGGTATCGGTATATACAAAAACAAACACATGAAAAGACAACCAAATGAGCCCCAACAAAACAAACAAGCACCAACGCATAAGAAATAAGAAAAAGAAGAAGAGTACCCGCCTCTTCCTGAAAAAAAAAAAAACGGTGGGGGGTAAGTTGCGCCCAACACCTGCAGTATTCAGTCTCCCGGTCTCCCACCACATGTCAGACGACTCACGCTTGGTGTTGAAGAGCAGCGCTGTGGTCCAAAGGATAATGACCTGCACCGCACCATTCCTGCGCTACTGAGTTTTCTGGAGCCACTCACAACGCCAACGTCATCATTAAAATGGCCGCGGCCGCGGCAGTGTGTAGTGAGCAGCTTCACGAAAACAGAGCACATCGCTGTGTCGCTGAAGCTCAGGCTGACTTCAAGGCCCCCTGCGCCAGTTATGCGCACTTCCAGTAACTTCGCACTTGGTGGAGGGGTAATACACTTGATATGCTGGATGTATTGATACTTGATGCTCCCAATCACATCACTGTCTCTTATCCGCATGGAGAACCGCCTCTTTACAGCGGCAACAGGACACGGGGCCATCAGATCCCCAGCGCGGGAGAAGCATATCGTCAGGGTGTCTTTTTTCATCTGCAGACCCACCGCATCACCTGGGAGAAAGGCCTTTGCTCGCTCGTGCAAATTAAAAGGATATGTTTCCTTATCGAGAGGCCGCCGAAGCTTAAGTAAGAGAATAGATCCAGGGTTAGAGAAGCCCAATGAAATGATGTCCAACGTCTGTATTTCCTCCGATGGCATACACTTTGTGAGGGTGACACTTCGGTGATATTGCCCATCGGCCAGCATCACCTTGATAGACGAGCGCCGCGGGCTTTTTCGCGTGGTGCTCTCTGGCGATGCATTCACGTTCACCCGACCCAAAGCACGCGACGAGCTCCGAGATAACAATGCGGTGGCACCACGCTGACAGCCGCTCAATGATGCGAGCGACACGGAGGGCACCGGAGGTACAGATCGAGACGACCGACGTTGCATTCGCCCGTAACCACTCAATCCAGCTGGTGCAAAAAAAAAAAAATCGGTGGCAAGTCGCATAGAAAAAAAGGGAAAAGGAAAGACATACAACGCGCATTACAGAGCACACCCACAACGGCAGTAGCATCGGAAGAACAGCAACACAAAGAGACCACACATTCCCATCCTTGTCACTCAGCATGTCATTCCCGCAACGGTTCACCCATCGGTCGGCACGCGCGTGCGGTTGGGAGCCGCTGAGAGGCACCAAGAGGGAAAATATGATGGTGTGCGGCGACCCAACACGCAATAAGGCAAAGAAGCACACAGACACACAGAGTAAAGAGAGAGAGATCATAAATATTTATACATAAACATAGTAAAACAGGCTATCTCAAATGGGAAAAATCTTCAAACTCCTCGTCCTCATCCACATTGACAGCCAACGTGGGCTCCACATAATCCTCGTAGTTCCCATTCTCGTGCACGACAAAGTCAGCGTCAATGTCAAGACACTGCTGGATCGCAAACAGAAGCCTCTCACGCATTACTTCCGCCGAGCTGTATCTGGGAATAGAGAGCCAGTAGAAGCAGGTTGAGGCATGGGGCAGCCTACTGTCATCGAACACCTCGTTAGATCCAACACCGCCACCCCCTCCATCACGCAGCAGTTGTGCGCTCGTATCAGGCATCAGCTTTAGCCGAACACCAGAGGGAAGGCGCTCCCTGCCACTAACAAAGCGCATGAACAGCGCACGCTCCTGACGAGAGAACTGCCGAAGAACCTGCCGAAGATACACCACAATTGTATCATTTGGATCCAGATCCTCGTAGCGGGCAGAGTCGAGCAGCGCATCGGCGTCGTAGTCTGGCTGGCCGCAGACCACCTGCTCCAGTTCATACCACTTTAGCAGAGACACTGCGGCAAGCGGAACGACCTGATGGAAGCCATCGGCCACGGCCTGGATCTGTGCCCTGCCCATCGTATGGAGTTTATACCGCAACGAGAGATTGAGAAACAGTTCCACATTGCAGCGACCAACATCCACCTCCCTCCCGCCAGGAAAAAGCTCACGCTCTATTCCGGCATCGTCCACGGTGGAAAACCCCCCCGGGAAGAGCTCCGCGAGTTCTTCATCGGTAGTAGTCCCGCTTCTGCAGGACGGCAGAAGCCGTTGAATATACTGGTAGGACTGAAGTGCCGCCCTATCTACCACGCCGAGATCATTCACATCCACTGGGGCACCCACCAGCACCTTCCACATGCGGCTGGGGAGGTAAATGGGTAACGGCTCCGCGCTACGCAGGCAGCCAGCAATGAGACGGCCAAAAAAATGATACATCGTGATCCGCACAGGAAACTGAATTTCCGGCCGAACGACAAACACTTCGCGTGATTCCCCCACGTCATTGACCTGGTTAGGGCTGGGAATGAACAGCGGGAGGTCTGAGCTCATCAGTTCTGAACAGAGCTGCGTCAGACACTCACGATACGGGCCGCCAATGTCGTCAGCTCCCTCCCCAACGAAATTCACAGACCAGAGCTTTCTACTTGTGCAGAAGAGAGACACACTTTTGTCGCGCAGGAGGTGATATACCTGCCCAAAAAGGCTCCCCCGCACCCGCTCAAGAAGGGGGGCGTTCTTGTCCTTCACAAGCGACAGTGCCTTTCGGCGATTCAGTGTCAGTTTGAAATTCTCTCCCGGGCAGCTCGTCTGGGAAAAAAAACCGTGGAGAATTCGCAGGCCCACTACCGGCAGCATGTAGTCACAGCAGTGCCGCAGAGCGCGGCACATGGGGCCTGACAGGAGCACATCGTACCCTGCAGGAAACAGAGCCGCATGGGTGTACGAGATCATGCACTCAGCCAAGGTGGTCAGGTTCTGTAGCGTCACCAAAAGAGTTACGGCATTCCTCTGGCCCCCAAACTTCTCGTAAAACGCCGCACTGTTGCATTTGCTTAGAACATCCTCCAGACAGTACGCCGATGCATTTATGAAGTTCAACTCGATCATTGAAGTCAAAGAAGAGAGCAGGTGTCTTGCCCTCGTGGGGAAAAATATGAGTTCACCACCACCACACTCGTTCTTTGAACCAGCATCCTCCGTGTGGTTACTCATGCAGTGCAGCTCCTCCAGTGCAGTTCGCATGGGACGTGTCGTGCTCAGTGTGCGATAGCCACAAGGGTGAAAGGAGAGCTCATCGTCACGAAAGTAAATCGACACGGCATTCTTCGGGTCCACAGCCACCACCGGCATTAGGCCGTTGGAGCAGTCGACGGATGAAAAGAGGATGCCGTCGCCGTTGGTGTCGTGCAGCTCCCGCAACGGTAATCCGTTCACGCTGTACGCAATGGTGCCAATGTCGCAGTCTACCATGCAGCCAACGACATCCCCGTGCTTCCACAGCTGGCCACCGATGCTGCGCTGGTGCTTGTTGTGTCGCGCCGTCGTTCGGCTTCCCTCAAGCACCCACGAATCCGCGTCATCGCCCAAGGACTTGGAGCGCGACCAGTCAGTGGTTGCGGTGGAGGTGGCCCATCCAACGCTGACCATTGCCTCCCCACGCAGAACGACCTCGTAGTACCAACGACCTGACCGAACACACACGCTCCCCCGCACAAAACACGGGTCATCCTCAGCGCGAACCTCGCTCCCATGTACTGATGCCATCTTCGTCCTACTGTCGCATGGAAGAAGGCTGACCGTCAAAGGACCGCTGCGTCCAGCGTAGTACGTCATTGCGTCTGCATTCGCCCTTGCAAAGAAACTCGGTAGCCGCCGACTCTCCACAGATACAGTGGTGCTGGAGTAATTCCCACTGACATCGTTATTCCCTGCGAGGGCCTCCCCCACACTGACCGCTGCAAGCAACGTCCAGAGCTTCGATGTGGGTGAGGTCATGTAATTCGATGGGTCGACAGGCAGAAAACCAACGGGCAAATTGCACGCAAATGGGGCGGCGCCGAAGTTTATGTCCACCCCACTAGAGCCAAAAGACACAGCCGGGAAAAATGAAGTAGGAACACCGCTGCCACGATTTGCCTTCAAGTTGTCAAAAACACTCACCTGGCGGTCATCGTGAACGCAGACGAGGGTCTCCGCCTCGAGATCCAGGAGGATCCCAATGACATCAAGACCCTTCCACTTCGTGCGCACAGAAAACTCGTGACGAAACCCGTGGTAAAATCGGCACATTTGCGCGCTATCGAAACCCCAGGATTCAGCGTCGTGACCAAGGCCGCGTGGACCCAGGATGGAGTGTTGTTGTGCACGCTCCGTCACAACACCAACGGAGATGGGGTCACCGCTTGCGGGGACACGCACCTCAAAGTAGAAGCGGCCGCGTTTAAAGCCCACGCTGCTGCGTACAGACAGAGAACCGCGATCACAGCAAGCATGCCAAACGCCAGTCCCTCTCTGAAATATCGTTGCCTTGGGCCGGTGCTGCATCGGTGAGCCTGAAGATGGCAATGGTGCCACACAGACATAGCCGCGCTCATGTATGGTAGACACATCCGGCAATTTACCGGCCTTCGTGGCAGAAGCAGAAGGAGCAGGCGCTGACAGCGCTGGTAGTGGTGACGGGGCAGAGGGAGTGCCGTGGCCAATGGAACGCTCCCAGAGGGAGAAAAGACGTCTCCAGCGGTTTCTTGTAGAGTATTCGTGACTCACACCCTTCCAGGCAGCCTCTAGACGAATAGCCGCTATGAGCAGCTCAAACGCACTTTGAACTGCGAGATTATAATGCCCCAGTGTGGAAGAAAGCAGTGATGGACTGCTCGACGATATCTGCCCGCGATGAAGAATGGCCATCAGCGGCACATTGAGATGCGCCAGCACGATCTTCAGCGGGCTTTGGTCATGCTGTGCAAAGTGCGGCAGCTGTCGCCACAACTCCAGTACTGCCGTCAAAAGGCGGCACCCCGGCACTGCGGAGCACCTTGTCGTCCCCGCACACAGAGTTAGAAGTGAGAGAAAGGGTGTGTTCAGAAAGTACGGCAAGCCGCAGTGGTACCTGGGGTCCGCGAGGAAAATGTCACGTATCGCCCCAAAGACGCTGCATGCCACGAAGGGCTTCAGCGACCGCGCGGAGACGGTAAAGGAAGGAGAAACAGACCGCGTACCGACGATTGGCTTTGCGTAGAACCAAAGGCTGTCATCCGGGATTTCCAGATCCGGCCACCCACCCTGCGCATCGGGGTACTTGGCAAGTAACGCCTTTTGTTTCCGGTCGCGCAGCAACGACAAATGTTCGATGCCGCGACTGTTTGCGTCAAAGGAGATGACGCCACCGGGCCCGTTGACCGTCGCAATCGGCACCAGCAAGACATCTGTTGCCGCGTGAGAGGGCGGCGGAAGTTCCACGCAGAAAGACTCCACCTCCTCCTGCAGCGCCTCGCTGATGGCTAATGCGGCCTCCCGAAAGCTGTTTGTCAGCTGCTTCTCCGGGACAACCGAGTGGAAGCAGAGCTTGATGAACTTGGACACCGCGCGTAGCGTCTCCTCGTCAACAGCACCCGTATCACTATAGCGCAGTAAATTGATGATATGGCGCACAAAGTCTGGCCCAGGGATGACACAGCGCGGGTCAGCAACCGACTCAAGACATTCTGTAGAAACGTCGCAGGAAGAACGCCGGCGCTTCTCCAGAACCATGATGCGGTATTCCGGCGAAACCGACTGACGGATAGCGGCTACAACACAGTATCGACTTAGATGAGCACAGAGGCTCTGTAGCCACTCGCTGCCCACCCGTATAAGCTGCACGCGGTCAAGGGCTGCAAAGAAACTATCGAACTCATACCTGGGGATGAAAAGGGGAAGCTCTGTGTGGCTTGCTGGGTCAATCCGAGGCACTCTGTCCAAATTCATCTTTCCTGAAAAAACGGGGAACGGCGTCCAGCGCACGTTTCCGTGAAGGGTGCCGACGCACTCCTTGTTTTCTGAAAAAGTCTCACTACCTGTGGCCTCCGAAAAGCGAAAGGTAAAGTGGCATCCGTCAACGATGCCAACGACCGGTAGCGTCTGCTCGCGTGCCACAAAGTCGGCAGTTGTTCGCTGCGCCTTGAGCATTCGGGCACACCCCCACAGACGAACACTATCCACAGCCACAATCATTCCGTCGAGAACACCACAACTGCCGCCAACACTACCACAAGCTTCACCCTTCCTGCTCCTTTCTGCGTTGTTGTTGTTACTGTTGCTCTTGGTGGTGGGGGGGGCGATCGTATGGGCACCACTGCAGCCACTACCAACGTTAGTACTGGCATTGCTGACAGTAGTAGCAGTATTAGTGGTAGGGGCTGTTGTGGTGGTGGTTGCTGTGCTGCCGCTATTCCTTTTTTCCATGCTGATGCTGCCGCCACTATTATTGCTACTGTTCCTGCAGCCACTTTTCGCAGTACACCGAGTTTCATTTCCAAGGACGAGCCGATCTATAATGCCTTCGCGTAAGAGAGCCTCTAAACGCGATCCCAGCAACTTCGGCAAAATCGCCGTCGTGCCAATACCATCCTTGTAAAGCGTTATTGTTTTGCTCTCGAGCACCACTGCCATGTGAATCCAATGATCCCAATCCTCGCGGAGCAGCTTCGTGGAAACAATAGTAGTCGCCCCTTTTGTATTTTCAATCACACAATCAACGCTCTCCTCCGAAAGAACTACGCGAAGAATCGCGGAAGCGTCTGCACTCGCCCTGTCGTAGAGGGAAAAGAGCGTGAAGTGAATCTCTGGGCGTCGCCATGAGGAGGGAATAACAAAATCTTCGCCTAGTTCTGGAAAGAGACGGTCGTACAACAAGACACTCGCATCCAGTGTCACACCATCAGTCCACTGCGGGATGCAGCTCTTCTTGGTGGTGGCCTTCACCACAAGTGTCCCACTCAGCGCGTCTTTTGTCCCGCCAAAGCAGAGAACAGATGGAGTGAGAGAAAGCGAGGAGTGTGTCTGCGGAAGGCGAGACGAAGGTGGAAGAAAGTTTCCGTTCTTCGGATCCGGTTCTGAGTACAAGACTGCTGAACTATTAATGACAGTACCAGCACCAAACGATGTTGCTGGAAACGAGCTGACAGTGCTAAATGGTAAGAGGCGATGTAGCTCGACGTTCAGCAACGGCTGATTGTACAAACCCCGGGAAGAACTCTGTATATCGTTGAGCAGGGACGGTGAAACAGCTGCATCAGGTGGGATTTGTCGAGAACAACGCAGCAGGTGCGGGAGCACAATTGAAGTAACTTCCTGCAGATAGCAGAGCGGGAGCGGCGATTTTGCGGTGGTGCGAAAGGCAAAGTTGTCCACAAGGCTAATTAAGTCCCCCTCGAGTAGCGACTGACTTGCTACGGGGTGATTCTTCAGCACTCCCAATGTGATACGCAGGAGGCCTGCAATTATGGCCCAGATGATTGGCGACGGGTGTGGTTGCAAAGATGATCGAAAGAAGTGCTTCAGCGCAGGTAGCAAAAAAAGATGGAGGAAATCCGGGCACGGCAGGATAATTTCCTGCTGAGACGCACTGATAAGGCCGTCAAGCAACACCTCACGTTCCTCCTCCAGTGTTGATGATAGGGCTGGAAGCACGGTTGCGATGTTCGACTGCGTGTGGTAATCCACAATGTACGCTACCTCCGTCGTGATGAGCGTGTCGTCAACGCTCATACGCAACCTTTGACCAGGAGCCAAAACACTCACTGGTGACCCCCCAATGGCGTACATCCACATGAGAACCCGAATGCTGTTGGCTCGCGCGACCTCCTCACCTTCTACCTTGTTCGATAGATCATGCAGGAACATCCCAGACATGCTGATGAAAGGCTTATCCCATGGATGCTGGCACACAAGCGTGTGTAGAGCGTCAATGCAGCGTAGTCCTCTTTCGTTGAGTCCAGCGGTGCAACTGCTAGAAATGCAGCGACATGCAAAAAAGAAAAAGAACCCAAGTGTTGCACAACCCAGATCCGAGCCTTGGCTTGCTTCTCGCGTCAGCGCTCCTGTATGCTCCGCAGCGAACAGATGATTAGCAGCGACAGGCTGGCAATGGCGGAGAAGCAACGTGCTTGTAAAAATACACACATCAATCAGATTCGGTTCCACACTACCCCCATCTACTGTCATTGAGAGTTCCTTGGCGGTTGTGCATAAGCGAAGGGCCATTAGCGCCACTTTGGGGCACGAGTAATCACTGCACAAGAATCTCTCTGGGAGCGCCCGTGCGATGGTGCTAGCGAGCGTGCAAAGGAGGCTTATTTGATCAAAAACACGGTCCTGTAAAGAAGGATACGTCCGGGCCACATATCTACTACATCTGGAAAGCTCCATCTCCAGCTCCCCGAACAGTCTGTCCAGAAACAAAACGCACCCACGACGCTCACCTGGCCCCACTGCCGCATCACCCAGCAGCACCGCGCACTGTAACCCCAGGGACTTGAGCGCCTTGAGGGACTCCAGTAAAGCGTTTTCCTGCTGGGATCGCTGGAATGCCACCTCATTGGACCCATCATCTACCGTTTCTGCAGTGGCAGCTGAAAGAGGCACCGCCTTTTTCTGCATATTCTTGATTTTGTACCGATGAGAGCACTCGGTTGCTCGTTCGCAGCGCAGCATCTCCGGATCGGCGGGATTGAAAATGCTACAGAACGTTCGGAAAACCACCTCTACCACTCGAAGCTGCTCCAAATAGCAGAAGTCACCGGGATGCCATTTTCGATTAAGGACCTCGCTCAATGTTGCTGAGTGGAGTGACACCGCATCCACCAACCCATCGACACCCACACCATTTTTACCGCCCTCAATCGTCTTTACAGACGACGTGGTGGTAGTGTTACATAAGCGGTGGAGAAGGTCGTACATCGACCGACGAACAGCACACCGTGTCACATCCAAGCACCCAGAGATACCAAGCAGGAATGGCGACCTAAGACCCACTGCACCGCTGAAAAATAGAGAGGCGACTTTGCACGCTACCAGGGGATCACTACGAAAGAGGAACAACATGTGCTGAAACCCACTGAGGCGTCGGAGAGCCGCAGTCTCGCGCTTCACAAGGACTGCCTGTACCCTAGCTGCAGTTGCCTCTGACGAAAAAATGATGCGCTCCACCAGTGCAAGAGCAACATCAATCTGAAGAAGAGGCCATCCGTTCAGAAGCGCCATATGGTACATGCGTTGTGCTCGAAAAATCAAGGCTACTCGCCTCCACCTACTGCTTCTTACCTTGTTCTTGAGCGCATTTTCTTCGGCTTGTACCACTCGCTCCACGAAGGAGCGAGCCAAGAGGAGGGAGGACATCTGAACGCTCTCGGACTCTGAGATCCTTTTCATGCGCAGGAGGAGCTGGCAGCGCTCATGAACCTCACACACAAGGCGAGAAAAATCATTTGGATTCTTAGATCGGCTGTTCAGCAGTTCATTCCTTGCACCCTTCAGCCGTAGCAGCGTTCCAGCGAGCAACTGAATGCGTTCTTGTTCCTTAAGGCGATACAGTTGCACGCCACTCAAGTGAACAGCGGCTGCGGCGGCAAGCGACATAGCATGGCAAACATCTGCTGGTGTCTTCGCCGCAAGTGCATCAACCCGTCCTGCAACTTCTTCCCATATTGCGCGTTTCTGCAAGAGTTCCTGAATAATAACGAAATCCTCACTACCAGGAGGCCCCGTCTCCCGCAGCCCAGCGCCAAGCAAGGGATGGTCACAGAGCTCCTGTAGAGCGGATTCGGTGGCATCAGAGGATGACGAAGAGAAAGACTTCCCCGTTACCTCAGGTAGTTTTGGAACGAGCTGGCCCAATGACATAAAGGAGGCTATCAAGGATGACGCGAGCAGGAGTGCAGTGTCTAGAACGGGCAGCGGCCAGCATCCGGTAGTCTCAGCATTTGGTCGTGCATCTGCACCGACCAGATGCACAAGAGATCGATAGCATGCACGGAGCGAGGTAAGCTTCTCTAGGAGCCAGTCCGACTCATCTCTTGAGACCATGAGTGGCAATGCCGTGATGGCAGTGTGCAGCGGAAATCCCAAAAAGGAACTGCCAACAAGCTCAGGTACCATCGCTGTCATTGCCGATTCTGCAACAGGGGGCTTCTCTTGAGATGCCACAAGTCGTCGCACTATCTTGTCCACCGTCATCTCCGCGATGTCAAGGAGCTCCGTATAGTATTCCTTCACGACAACACTAAGCTTTAGCGGTGATGGGAGAGAGTAATAGTTCTCTATACAACGGTGCATCCAGGCGTCACTTGCATCGGCTGACCATACACTCCCACAGTGGCTAAAAAGTAACAACTGCAGCGTCCCGATAGCCTCGGACATTGCGACGAGGAGGGTAAGCTTACCATGCCGTGAATCATCTGGCGCTCGAGAGGTTATCTGTCGGGACGACTCTTCCAAGAGAATTGACAAAGTCGTCTTGATCACAACGTGTGCCCCCTTCAACTCAAAAGAAGTACTATCTGCGGCCTTGATATCGTTTCCACCACCACTACAGCAACAGGTTGGCTGCACAAGAGCGGCTGCACATGTAATATCGGCAAAGCTTCCGACGATGGCATGAAGCAGCACGTTCAGAGCCTGAGATCGCATCACACCGTGGTGGTTGGACTTCAGAATCTCGCGTAGCAGCTCTGCCCGTACCAGTGCACTCGGGAAGAAAAGCGTTACACCCTCCTGGACAATAACACGGGCAAGGACTGCCAGCTCTGCAGGCAGATTAAACCCTGCCTCATTGATGATGTCCGAAAGAACACCAAACAGACTGGCTCTACTATGCTTTGCAAAATGAGACGCACCACTTAAGGTTTCATCCACTCGTGAAGACGACGACGCTGCTGTCATCATTGTTGCTGCTCCCAGTCCTCCTCCTTCTTGCGTGTTTGCCGTGTATTCATACACCTCCTGCCGGTTTGAACCACGTCTGCGTTGGATAATGTTCAGTTCGTGAAGCATGCCTCCTATGTCATCAGTTCCAGTCACTGCAGAGAGCCCAATTGTATCAGGGTGAAATTTGAAGTCGCGAACCCGTCGTATGACGCGCATCAGGACTCGTAGAGCCGTGGCAATTACGGTAGCAGAGGTGTGATCCTTCAAGTTGGCAGAACGCCGCGCGTTGATAGCTTTTACACCACGACAGTGCTCGTGCAAAAGAAGCTGCACCTCTTGCACGCAACGCGCACCAACGTCATCCAAAAGCGGACTGAAGAGCGGGTTATCCGTTGCAATTGTGCCTGGCTCAGCAAAGGAAGACAAAAGATTCAACAACCACAACGCCAGTGATTTAAAAGACGAGCCGGGACCTCTAATATCCCAAGAAGATTCCCCACGACGTGCACCCTCGTGTTGCTGCATATCTGGAAGCGCAGCATCACCACCATTCTTCCCGCTGTCAATACTCACACAACCCCCACCCATACTCTCAGCGCACACTCTTGCGGAGCCTTGTGCAACACAAGAATGGGGAGGGTTGGGGTCATTATACCAGATGGGTTTCTCCCCTCCATGCATGGATGATGAAAGAACGGAAAGCACCCCCACCGCCACAGCATACCGTTGATGCTGCTGCTGGTGCTGGTTGTCGCCGGTGCCACCACCCAAATTGCCTGAAGAGCTTGTACGGAACAGGTCCCAGTAATATCCATTCAGGTCACAACCAAGAAGGCCCATCATGTTACGATGCTGCAGCACGTATCCGCCATACGATTTCCGCCCCGTCTTGATGTTGAAAAAGACTACCCGATGAGCGTGCTTCAGCTCCGCAAAACCGGGAAGACCCCGTTCCCTCCGCTCAATTATGCCCAGATGCATGCCGTCGAAGAAAATACGCGAGCCCTCCAGCCTCGGCAAATCCCCCAGTGCAGCACTGGTGGTATTGGATGTGGGCAATGTCGCTTCCGCCTTAGCAGGCCAATCGTCACCCACAGAAGACAACATCGGGTGATCAATGCACCCAACACGAGTAAATGGCCCTCGTATGATAGCATGGTGCCCAACGGCTGCACCCGCTCGCACATGGTTATACACAACATTTCCGTTTTGTTCATTGAAGAGGTACTGGCAAAGCAGCCCAGGTTCGTCCCCGGACAGGAAACGGCAGGAGTCGCGAACAATTTCACGGACGGACAGAGCGCCCTTCCAAACACGTAGAGCAGCTATTTGGCACACGCAGTCGTTTCCCGCAGTCCATCGCTGCCGAGGATTCTCCAATGAGACCTGAGGCCCTTGCTTGGTGCGAGAGACCTCCTCCCCATCAAAGTAGAGTCGCCAGTTGCCGTCAAAAACCAACGCCACGTGAAGGAATTTTGACTCTGACGCGGGGTTAACGGGAGCTGTCACGATACACATGCCTCGGGAGTCGTGTCGGTATCCGCCACGTATCCGCCACGCCCCTTCTAGTCGCGCTGTCTCCAGAAACACCTCCCCACTGGTGCTACGATCACCGTGCTGGTAGAAGACAGAAGCATCATCCCTTTCAAGGATTTTGATCCACACCTCCACTGTCACATATCCCCCAACGGTAGAAAGGCATGCTTCGGGTGCACCAAAATCAATCACACTCCCCTTACATAGCTTTAAGCAAGAATCAAGAGTACGATCAAAGGGAACGGCGTGCAATGTGGTGCACCACTGCAATGCCGGAAAGGTGCTACCGTTAAACACCTGCATCTCGAGCTCCGAGGAGCAACTACCGGTGGTATCAGCGGCCGTTACCACGGGTGGGGAATTCACGTATACGAGGAGAATACGATCACCCGGTCCAGAGGTCAGTGAAATGAAACGAGGATTCAAAGGCCAATGCGACACATCAGACAATGCCACCTTCTGGAGGATTTCCAATCCTGTACTGTACACTACAACGGCAACATCAGCGGCGACCATTCGGTTGGTCAATAGCAAGACCGTACCACTCTCAGTAAGCCCAATAGTAGAGTACGCGCACTGTAAACAGCAATTTGCGGGCTCACAGGTTGAGCACACAAGTGTGTATGCACTTGTTACATTGCTCCACTTGCTGAGACCGCTGACCATGTGTACATATACTGCTCCACGACCATAACCTACGGAAAGGATTGTGGAATCCAAATCACGCCCAAAATGGGTGAGCTGCTCCATATCCTCAACAGCATCATAGGCTTCACCGAGGTTTGGAAGGCGCACTTTCGGGGCGAGTGCTGCCTCACGTTTCCGAAACCACAACAACGTCCCTGGTGAGGTTTCCTGGGCAGGGGTACGCAGCAGGTATCGTACAGAGCGCAGCACATCGCTTACAGCACCACACTGTAGGCCTAGAAGCACAAGAAGTTCCACCAAGGCGGATGATAGGGCGCAACCCGAACCCCCACCGCCGCTGCTTCCGCGATCATAGCCCCCTTCCCCCTCGCCATTCTTTGCGTAAAAACGCTCAAGGAGCCTAGCCACGCTGTCCGCCGCCAATCTCACCACTTCAGATGATAGGGAAGTTCCTACATGATGCGGTGCTGCAGACGCCTCTCCAAGGCTGAAAAGCGAGATGCTACGAAGATACTCTTGAAGGCTATAAACCATGGGCAGCATGGTAGCATCGGGGAAAGTTGTTGCAGCATGCGCAAACATATGAATAAGAACCAATGCACCACAGTTAAGGGCAGCATCCAAACCGCCGTGGGAGCCTGCACCACGGGACACAAGCGCATGTCGATGTTTGCGTAACATTTCGGCTGTGATCCCTCGGTCAATAAATGCGTCTGTTGACGTGATGCTGCCACTGCAGTAGCGCCGTACCGCCTGAATTGCTCGCAGCACAACTGTTAGTCGTGCGTTTGCCGCACGTGGTGACTCATACTCGTACTGAGAAACAACTCCAACCTCATCATTTTTATCAGAGATTTCTCCAGGCTCCTTAAGAGCAGTATTAGTATTGGTGGCAGTAGCCATAGAAGAGGCAGTAGCGGATGATTGCTGACGTTTGCGCCACTTAATATCTCTCTCACCTCCAATGAACAGCGGGCTAAAAACGTATGAATCAAGCGGCATTTTCTCCAGCTGCTCCTCTGTCAAAGGCAGGTAAACGGAGGCGTGGGGAAAGGCCATTCGTTCAATCCAGTTAAATTTCTTGGAGTGGCGGTCATGCACCTTGTGGTATTCAAAGCGCACAAACTGATGACGATAGTGCAGTGAGACGGCAGGGTACACCTCCGGTGCAAGATTGCTGATCTCCCCAACAACCGACTTCTCACCTACGCGAACCGTCATGCGTGCCGCCTCGTAGTCCAGGATAAACGTCACGCGATCACCAGTGCCGAACACGACGCTCGCGCTTGTGTCCTGTCGTCTCCAGTGACCGTAAAACTTTCCCGCACGACTCAGACACCAGCCGCCTCCCTGCGAGATGAAGGAGTCATACTTGGTGAAATTCTTGGGAAGAATACCAAGCATCAGCCCACTGCCATCCGTTGTCTCTCCCTGATGCTCTATCTTCACACACCACTCGTGCACGCCTCGCCGAATGCCCTCTGTTACCTGCAACGTGATCCAACCGTTTCCCGGCTTCATGGCGGAGGCCTCCGTGATTATCACGTCGCCACGCGGTGTAGTGGTGTCCAGCAAAAAGTTTTTTCGTGGCGCAGAACTGCGATCGATCGCAAGTTGCATCTGGTCTACAAAATTCACAACGGCAGCCGGGCTGTGCAGATTTCCCCCGGGCCCATTTGCCATGAGCAAGTATTGCGCACTAAGGTCGTCCATTGTCCTCTCTTGCCCAGAAACGACAGTTTCTCACTTCTTCCTAAACGCACTAAGCTAACTCGTCACACTACCGCAACACTTTCAATGTGCTGCGCATGCACACAGACAAAAAAAAAACGAGGGGGGAAGGAGGGAAATATGAAGGCAAGACATGAGAGAATAAAGACGCTCTTCCTCCTCCCCCATCATCCGTTATACCCACAGACTCCTGCAGTGCGGCGAGATGCAAGCTGGTCGTGCGCGCGCTTAGAGAGTGATGTACGTCAAGCATCTCTTTTTTCGTCTTGGTAGACAATGTTGTTTAGTTTCTTACAGATGGAAACAAAAAGAGAGATTGGGCAAAACAAAGAGGGTCATTGATAATGATTCAGAGTGCGTTCCCCACCGCTCTGTGAGAGAAAAGAGAAGAGGGCAAACAGCAGGAAACCCCACAGGCCCTGCTGCAGCCCCATCAGCCATCCCCAGTCCCCTGGCCATTCGAAACAATGACACGAAAAACAGAGCACACACATGGAAGCAGTGCGGTACACATGCGCCAACCTAAACGGAGGATGCAGCAATGGCATCATTGAATGCCGCGAGGGCCTTATCAGTCAATTCCTTTGATGTGAACCGCATGACAAAGTTCTCAGGATAACCCTCCTCATCGTCTGTGTAGTCCTTGAATGCCATCCACAGAAGTGACTTCTCATTCTTGGGATGCACCTTGACTTTCATGGCCTTAAGAAGATAGTGCTGTGCCGCAAGCTTGCCTATGCCCTCGCGACGAAACACAAACATGAACTTGCCGGCATCATCCTTCTTGCGCAGGATCTTTGCAGTACCCTGTCCACGTTCCTTCCACTTGTTCTCGCCCTCGTCAAACCGCAGCAACTTCGCGTTCTCCTGCCACACCACGACGTACTTCTCCTCACCGCTTTTCACTTCAACCGGGGCGAGGAGAGCGGCACCTCCATCCGAAACGGCAATCTCCTCAATCTCCATCACCTCGTTCCCACTTTTTGCCTCCTCCATTGCTTCAGCGATGTGAATGCACGAAATATCAGTCTCAGTCTACTCTTAAAGAATAGACATATTTCCCTCAGAAAATACTTCAAGGCATATGCAGTGCATTCGCAAAATGTTTGAAAACGGGAAAAAACAGAAAGAAAGATGCCCAGTAAAACAATTGAATGATATGCCAAAGGGGTGCAAGAAAGAACGAAAGAAAAAACCGGCAGGAAGTAGAAGAGAGTTCACAGGTGCAGCAGGGGAGAAGACAAGTCGGTAACCAACCATGTAGTGTCATTAGAGGCCGAGGAGATCCGTCATCTGCGATAGCGATAAGGTCGTCAATTTCGACGTCTTTTGGGCTGGCGTCGCAATGCGCACTGGGGATGGGGAGCACACGTCACGCGGCCGCTTTCTGTCGCTCGCTCGCTCTGGTGGCAGCACCTGAGTGAAGGAGGCACCGTCATCCATGGCATCAGAAACACCCCTACACGCATCCTTCGGCGGCGCTATGCAGAACCCCCGGCAGGTGGTTTCACAGGGGTCGTGCAGCATCTCAGCATCACCGCCCCCAGCAGTTTGGGGAAACTTGCGGTCCATCCATTGTCCCGCCTCCATGAGTACACTCTCGGAGACGCTCAGGAATTGATTGACATACGGTCGCCGCAGGTACGGACCGAGACGTTCCAGCACCACCGTTCCACGGCACGGTTTATAGTGCAGCGGCGTTACAGACATTGGTCGTAGCAAGGCAACAAAATCGATGAGCTGCTGCGGCGTGCAGTGCAATGTGGTGGGAATCGCCCACACAGAAGCCCCGTCCAGGCCGTCGCGCCGTCGCATTCGAGCCCACCCAGAGATCACAATGCCATAGTGCGGCGTACCACCGCACCGTGTAGCAGAAGCCTGCAGCTCCTCATGAGAAATGTGCTGAAGTGACGACACCACCTCTATGCGTGGATATGTACTACTGCCATGACCACTTGCGTACGGAGCAAAACGCTCCAGTTCCATGCACAACTCCTCGTCCACCTCTGCAATTGCTGCGTTAAACGAGGCAACAAGACGTATTCGCTCGTACCGCCCCTTATCCACAAACGCCGTGACGCCAAGACGAGAAGCGAGACGCTGCACGAGGTGTTCCTTTCCAAAATTGTTGTGCAGATACACACGCAACACATACGCACCACCAGACTGCTGGTCTCCCTGCTGTGCGAAGTCACGGACGCGTTTGTCCATTCGACGACCAAGTGCCTCAATCGCCTCTGCCAGTTCACTCCTCGAAAGCATCTTGCACGACACCCGCATGCAGGGACTCCCTGTTTCGGAGAGGCAGGCCTCACCCACACCGACGTGTAACCACATGTCGTCAATGTACAGGTAGTCCACACGATGCGTCGCAAAAAATGGGTTTAGATGATCTCTAGCGTGCTCATCGTATTTGAAGTCACCCGTATAGAGAATGTTCCCAAAGGAAGTCTCAAGAAAAAACATGACGCTACCAGGAACGTGAAAAGCCGGGAGTAGACACAGGCTTGCAGCTCCCATTTCGCTGCTCCCCCCGCTGGCGACTGCGTAGGTCCTTCGCACTCCATCGTCAGTAGTGTCAGCGCCAAAAGCCGGGACTGTCGACTGAAACAGCAACAAGGACTGAAACAGAGGCCACGGCTTTAAATATTTCGCCAAGGCAGTACCGTACTTTTGAAGAACAAGCGCGCCGGTCACCTCGTCGCATATGATCGTGCCCCCACACCATGAGGGAGACAACCCTGGCATGTGGTCTGTGTGAAAGTGCGAAAGCAGGTATGTTGCATTCGACAACCGTTCGGGGTTGCTGAATTGATCGATGTATAGTGGAAGGAACGGCAGCTTCATTCCAAAATCTTGGCTACAGCACCATACGTCTCTTGAGCTTCACCTTCTCAAGGGAAAGACATCGCAGTCGCAGAGAAGTCAGGGCAGATGAGGAAACGTGAAGAGGGTGGGCAGGGTGAACGGAAGGAACGAGTTAATAGACGGAAAAGAGAAAAAGCCCCCGCAGCAGTAAAAAAAATCCCACGAAAAACAACACACTGCTCTCGTGTGCGCACCACAAACGTCTTTCTCGCATAGTTCTTAGCAAAAACTGCATACACCAGGCCTTAGAAATGCGCTGCACAGCACGGGTGGCTCTCGTTCTCTCACGCATTCACACGCACAAGGCCCCTGCGTCATGCAACAGTACGCACCGCCACCTCTTTCGTCGAGAGCCGCTGCACGGCAACGGAGCGACTGCGCTCTTGGCAACAAACAGCCGACTGAGCCGCCCTCTCCCTCGGAGAAATTCAAGAAAGTTCGTCGTGACATCACTGCGCCTTCCCACACCTCGTCCTCGGCGATTCCCCACGCCACTCACCCCCTGAAAGACACACACGACAATGGTGATGACACCAAAAAAGAAGTGCAACAGCGGGGGCCCAGAGCGTAGGGGAGGGGAGTGCAGTGAGCACAAGAACGTAAAGAAAGGCCTCGCAAAGAGTCAAGATGCTTCCATCGCCTAGAGAAAGCATAGAGACATAATATCCACCTCAGTCAAAAGAGTATTTTATTCCTCATGAAAGTTGTCAATGAAGACCGTTTGAATGTCGTACCTCTCAGCACACTTTATGAGCAAGGTGTTCGATGTGACGAGCATCACAGGGACACCGTCCCTCTCGTTCATGTAGGGCCCCAAACCGATGTATTTTGCCGCTCGTTGTTCAGTTTCCCTGACATGTTGAGCTCCTACAGAAAAATCCCTTTTCTCATTCAGCTCCTTGCGCTAGAAGACAAGATACTGTTTTCGATTCGTGAACAGAAACGCGAGTAAATCGTGCACACGATTCGCCTGCGTGATTCCGTCCGTAGAAGGTCTGTCGCGGAGTGTCTACTGTGCCTTTTTGTTCATGGTGTCCAGTTGGTGCAGCAGTAACTGCGATAGTCGAGTCAAGTTGCAGCAGTAGCTCCCTGCCAGATGCGGTATAATACCGCATTTGTGTGCCTCCAGGAGTGACGGGAGGTCAAACAGTAGAAACTCCCAGCTCAATAAATCCGCTGGGGTTCCGACCTACACTACCTTCAGCTTCATTCAGGCGATGATTCCTGAACGCACCCCCCCCCCGGAAGAAGATGAAGGTGTGTGATCCGTTAGACCAGATTGCATCAGTAGCGCCTGGAGCTAGTGACTAAGAGGAGGAAAGGGGGGGCAAGAACAACACGAGAGAAGATGGTGTCAGTAGAAGTGATGTTTTTTTTTCTTTTCTTACTCCCCTTGTCTTTGTCAGTTTCTTCTATGAGGTGTTGTAGAGAGTGGTGGCGGTGGTAAAGCGACACAGGTTGAAAGAGATCTCCCCGCACTCCACTCATCCACCCGTCAATGATGATAAATAAGTGCAAATGCACGCTTCTTACATAGATGCACATGCTTCAGTCTTTCAACTACATCTCGTGCACATCGGCGGCAGCAATTTGACTGACCTCAACAGTCTAGCCCGCCTCCCCCTCTTCCTTTTTCTTTTTCTTCTGCACTCTGCCCCCGCTGTCCTTCTTCTCCGGTAGTGGGATGTCCACAGGCGGGTTGATGCGGCGCAGGTAGAGCGGCAAGCGCAGGGAGAAGTCTCTCATTTGAGTCTGATCCTCCGCGCTCGGTGGTTTCACCTGAGCCACGGCACGCAGGAATTCACACGATTTCAGTGGCCGCAGCATGAGACGTCTCAGGCGTCGCCTGTGCAGCGTGCTCTGCACAATAGTGTTGAGGTTGCCGCTGGTAAACCCCTCCGTGAGGAGGGCCAGTTCGTGGTAATGTTCCGGTCCCAGTGCACCAGCGTCGCCTGCACGCACCGCTATGAGTTTCTGCAGTATGGTGATACGTGATGCATAGTCGGGGTTGGCGCAGTGCACCATGTGCACAAAATTTTTCACCAGCGCGTTGAGGTCGCTTTCCCACGGTGCTGATGTGGCACCGATAACCATCACGCGGTCGGTTGGCGCGAGGCCTGCGATGCCTCGAAGTACCTCCTTCCTCATTTTCTTTCCCCGCGCCAGTAACGGGTCCCTGGGGCCCTTCGTCTTTTTCTTCCGCGGAAACAACTTCTCGATCTTGTCGATGTGAACGACAGAGGGCGCCATCACTTTGGCGAGGTGAAACACCATCTGGACGATGTTCACAAGCCCGGTGTTTGTCTCGAAATTCGCCGGCGAGAGGTCAAATAGATTCGCCCCGCTGTGGTTGCACACGCTATGCACGAGAAGCGTTTTGCCGCTGCCGGGGAAGCCGTAGAGAAGAAGCGTCTTGGCGCTTGGGGCGAGATCGTGGATCACCTGCGAGCCGAGCGGCAGAATGACGTATTCCGTCACCGATTGACGTACCTGTGCCGCTGATGGTTCACTTAACCACGAGGCCTGCTGCAGATACTTGTCAAAAAGCCTCTGAAATGCATCCTTCTTCATCCTCATGGCCTCCTCAACACTCGGGCTCCAGTTGTTAAGAATGCGCTGCCATTTTTTCCTCATTTCATCGTCCGGTTTCTGCATGCGCAGCAGCGCGTCAAGCGGAGACTCATGTACCATGGCACATCCCATGTAATCCTCCAGTCGAACACTCGGATCAGGTAATTGCAGCACGTTCTGGTGCACCGCGCTGTTCACAAAGGTCTCAATGTCGACACCTTTCGTAGGGTCCTTCAATTTCGGCGGTCGCGGCTTCTTCAGACCCCTTTTGTTTCCACCCTTCTTCTTTTTCTTCCCCCCGCGGCGCTCCTGCTCAAGGCGCCTCTTCAGGTTCTCTACCTCTATCATGATGAGCTGATCCACAACAGACCGCAGCTGCTTCATGATACCAAGCGGCCCCTCCAGCAGCTGCTGCCGAAGGAGCGTGACGTCTGCCTTCTGGTCAAGGTCACCCTCCTTGAGGTAGCTTTGTTCGAACCGCGACTTCCAGACAGCGTTGTAGCGTTCCTCTGTGGCCTTGATACATTCCCATAGGCTGCTGGGCTCCATCGCCGGCAAGCCTTCCTCCTCCTCGCCTCGGCGCCGCATGGAAGATGCCGCACCCTTGCGTTTTCCTACTCCCCCTGCAGTTCCGTCACCCACTGACGAACGCACTGTGACAGAGCCCGCATAACCCTGAGAAACGGTGTTCACCCCATCGGCAGTAAGCATACCGGAGGAAGCAATGTTAAGCGTTTCCAAGTACTTGCAACTGCCTCCCTCCTCCGGTGTTGGGAACGTCAGTGGGGTATCGTCTTTACTCTCCAGCCGCGCGTAGGCCATACGGACAAGCACCTCATTCAGCATCTCCTCCATTGTGTGTGGCCCCTCCTCCGCCTTGATGCGTGTCTCCAGTTCAATCGCTTTCTGCATGTATTCTGCCTCGTTCAGGCGCTGGCGGGCCTTTCGCCCCTCAAGACGGGCCTCTGCAGCGGCACGCTCCGCGTTGCTGGTGGTTTCCGCCGTGGGGCGCATGCCAAGAAGACCCAACTCCTCCGCGTGCTCAGCCTGCATGCGCTTCCGCGTCAGGTATGCCTGTACCGTTTTCTGCAGCACGGTTGCCGCACGCTCCTTCTCGGTAACATGGTCGCACTCTGTGCCGTATGTCAGGGCGTGCTTCTGCTGCGCATACATGGCGATCTGAAACTTCGCACGCTGTCGCGCCTGCCGTCCACGTTCATTGATCTGCAGCAGCGTCACTGCATCATCCAGAGAAATTCTCCTCTTTTCGCCACCAGCAGCATTGTCAGAGCTGCCACTAACCCCTCGCCCCCCCTGGGCACTGGCAGCCGCCTCAGCAGCAACGAGAGCCTTTGTGATGGGTGCATTTGGCTCAGTCTCACGGTAGTGCGCCTGCAGTGACGCGATCTGGCGGTGGCGCCCCTGCAAGTCCAACGCGTTGTCCTCCACAAAGTAGCGCGGGATAGGAACTTCCAGCTCATCCGGACTTATCTTGAGGTCAAGCATCACATCATCCAGCTTCACAAACTCCCCACAGTTCGCGGTTAGAAGAGCGCGTATCTCTAGCATTCGGCCCAAGCAGCTGTCCAGTAGTGTTCGCACGTCGTAGCGTTTCTGCGGCTGCAGTTGCGCATCGTGAGCGGCGGCAAGACGGCGTGCCGCCCGCAAGTACTGAGCGTAGAGCGACGTCCAGTACTGCAGCAGCTGTTCGTAGCGTTGTCTTCCACTAGGAGGAACCAGTAACCTAGTGAGGTTGACATCCTCCTTCCAGATAGATACAAGATCCTCCATGGCATCCCGGTAATACTCCTCGTAGGTGAGGGATGACATCTTGCCAAGATCGCGAAGAACTCACTTACAGAATATTTTACCGCTTGGCTTCTAAAGGCAAAATTTAATGTGCAAAACGATAAAAAAAAAAAATGGGCATTATAACCTGATTGCGTGTATACAAATGCAAAAAAAGATGGATACTCTGACATACGACTTCTTGAAGCCCCGACAGTGTGAAAGCAACAGCTACAGTGTAATGAACGAGGTGGTTCACCCGTTGTGTAGTGATGAGGGTATAAGCAAAGAATGGGAACTTTTTCTCTTTTTCCGTTTTTTTTCTCATATGTTTTTGCACACAGAAATCGCTACTTTCACAGCGTCAGCAATTGAGGCAACACCACCATTCTCGGATGGTTACCACATGCTTTTTTTTTTTTGTTGTTGTTGTTGTTGTCTGGGTTGTGGCAGGGGGGAGGGGGGGGGAACACAATGAAATGGTAGATGCTGGCCATCAGTGCGGAAAATACACAGCAGAGGATGAATAGGGGAGAGAAGGAAGGAAACAATGTTTCCCTCTTTGTTTGTTTCTTTTATCGGATGGTAGCGAGGAGAGACATGCAGAGAGAGAGGGGGGGAGAGAAATAAGAAAGAAGAAGGAACACCACGAAATAATTTTTTTTTAAGAAAAAAGAGGGTCTGCGAAATCGAATAAATACGCCCACACGATTTCACACGCAGCGGCATGCCGCAGTTCATGCGTTTGTGCACCGGACAATGCGCTAAAGGCATTTACAAAATCCCTTTTTTTCTTTCAAGTTTTTTTTTTTTTTTGGCTGGTGGGCGATGACCTTCCCGGCTCGGTTTGAGGAACATTCCGTGCACCCCGCACCACCTCCTGCAAAACAAAAGCACATGAGTGTAGGAAGCGACACACACACTTATTTCCACATTGGCACTCTTCCCCACAAAAAAAAAAAAAATAACAAATATTCAAGGCGCATTCCTTTTTACTTTGTTTGTTTTCGTTTGATTATCACATCCTACTTTTTCTTCGGATGTGTAATCAGCAGCACTATGGGCGCTGAGACGAGACATCGCCTCTCCACCGAATTGTGCAGTACGTGCGCCAATTAAAAAAAAAAAGGGGGGGAAAGGACGAGGTGGGGGGTATTATGCGGGAGCACACCATCTTTTGTTTTCTTTTCGCTGCAGACAGATGCGGAGCCATGAGCGATGCGCACATGACTGTACGATCAGACCACCGCCGCACCTCAACACGCACATGCACGAAGAAAAAAAAAAAAGAAAGGGCGGGGAGAGGGAGGGAACAAATCTGTTCAACTTTAAATCGCTTGAAGCAGCAGAGACGCCAGCCAGAGAAGAAAGGGCGGGCTGGCATAAAGGCAGCAGCGAAACAGTAACTTAGCGCGGGCTCGGCAGGTCGGGAATGCAACAGACAAAACATACAAAAAAAAAAAAACGGAACGTGAAAATCCAAGAGAAGAAAAAAAGTGGTTCAACACCTTAAAGACGCAACGGCAAAAGAAGAAGAAAAGTAGTGCAATGGCGAAAGTGGCATGGGCCCCCTCACACACACGCAAACCCCCAAAAAGAGATCGATTTTCAAGTAAACGTTTAGAAACAAAACTGTCGTGGAGCACCCCTAGAAACAGAGCCTGAAATGCATTTACAAGCACGCAAGAGAGACGCACGAGCTCCTCCTCCACACACACACACACATATATATATTCATCTATATACACTACCATGTTTATGTTGCACACCTCTTCACATCGTTTGGAAAGTACAAATGACTAGGGAGATGTGGGGTACACATTAATTTGACTCCATTTTTTTTTCCCCGCTTCCTTTCGCATCAAACCGATCCGCTCTCCCCATGCCGGCTGCTGCTGTGTTTCCCCCAGCGACAGCAAAGAAAAAGTGAACTGACAACCACAATCATACAGATGAAAAAAAAAGAAGGAAATCTACATGGTGCTCTTGTTTTTTTTGCAAAATCCCGCTGGTCATTCCGGTGTTCAATAGCCCCTAACCGCCCTGAGGTGCTCTTCCTCCGCGCGATCACGTAGTGTAGGACGGAATCGTTTCTGAAGATGGAGCACAGAGAGGTCGAGAATAAGGCTGAGAAACCCCGGTAACAAAAGCAAGAAGAACCAGAACTTAGCCCCTGAAATAAGAACAAAAATATGCCAATAAAAGGAGTATTCCTCGATGTGTTTGAATAATGAGTACGTCACCAAAAAGATGAAAACGAAAATCAATGAGATGACCATACCCAGTATGTGCATCCAGCGCCAGCAGCGAACTTGCAGTCCAAAGCGAAGAAGAACAACACATAGGAGCGCACAAAGCATCATAGTTCCAAACATACTTCCGGAGATGTTGTGATGGGCATCATAATCAAGCGTTGTGCCTGTAGGATACATCGCAAAGAATATCACAACAGCATCCAGAATGGACTCCGCAAGCCAACGTGAGAGGGTGGCGGTGTCAAAGTACAGCCCGCGGGAAAGTGGTGTGAAAAGTTTCGGGTGTTTCATCACAACCCCCGCCGGGAGGTCCGTGTCAAAGATACCCAAAAAAAAGGCCGGACAGCTTGTCAGCAGCACATTGTAGAAGACCAGCATCCAGCCGTCGAAGAGGGTGAGCCCTGAGTATCCGCAGTAAAAACTAAAGATCACTTGTATCCATGAAATCAGAACATTCTTGTAAAAACTAACGAGAATACAGCTTGCATTGCGCACTAGCGAGTATCTCCCATGAACCGCACAGAGTCTGCGCAGGTTCTTGAAACGAGGAATAGCGTAATCTGCCGCAGCGGCAGCCTGTGAGCCTTCTAGGCCAATAATGCCAACACCAACGCGCCCTTCCTGAATCATTGACACGTCATTCGCACCATCGCCAATGGCTATGGCAGTAAGGCCTGTTGACTTTTGAAACATACGTACAACATTTGCCTTCTGAAGTGGGGTGAGACGGCAACAAACCGCTGAATTGACATTCTTTGATACATTCAAGAACAAATCAAAGTGATAGTTCATGGCAGTGGAGAGCGCGGGACCGTCAATAACAATAGTAGTCCGCACACCATTTTCCTTTTCACGCTTAATATGCAATTCCACCTGACGCAATTCGGTGCCGACTCGCTCAATTGCCTCTGGATCATTTGGATCAAATGACCCGATGTCGACGTGCAGAATAGAGTCTTTCAGCGGTTCACATAACATCGCTGTGGCAGCGATTGTCACTGCCGTCTCGCGCTTGTCTCCTGTGAGCATCCATATAACAACACCCGCCTCAAGAAAAAATGACACTGTCTCTGGAACTTCGTCCTGCAGCTTGTCCTCAATTGCGGTAGCACCAAGAACTCGTAACTCTTGCTCAATCTCCGTGCACAACTTGTCTACTATTTCTCGGCGATGCACGAGTTCCATGCTAGCGACACGATACCGTTTATTCCACTCTTGAAACTCCTCCCTTGTAATTTCACGCGTTGCAAAAAGCAGAGTGCGCAAGCCGCGGGCAGCCAAATCTTTAAGCTTCGTCTCTAGGCACTGCATGTGCTCCTGCGTATCACTATCGGTAGAGAGTTGGCGACCAACCGAGCTGTCAGCACCTTTTGTAAAGAATATAATGCGCTCTGTGTGACGCTCCTGCACAACGATACTCATCATCTTCCTCTCGGGTGTAAACTCTAATGTGGCGAGAATGTCGAAAACACGCCTTTGGCCCTCAACATTCACCGTCATCGATCGTGTGGTACGTTCTACCAGACAAAAACCATGTTCTGCGGCTGTTGTCACAAGTGCCACCTCATCTGGAGAGCTGCCTTCGTACACCACATCAAATGGCTTTTGAGCGGCTGGAAACGGCTGAATTGTGTGACAGATGGAAAGCGCGAGGAAGTACTCCACTGCTGCTGCACGCATCGGATTATTCCTATCAAGCAGTTTCAAAGAGGTCTCTCTGTCTTCGCTAAAAATAGTGTGGCCTTTAATGTCACCATACTTAAACTTCATGGTATTCTCCGTCAGGGTCCCTGTCTTGTCCGTGAAGATAAAACGAGTCATTGCGAGTTGCTCGTTCAAGTTAGACGTGTTAGGTTTGCAGCGGCACCACCTACCATTCACGCACTCTACCATTTTATCATCGCGATGCATCCAGTATACCTGAATCACCTTGCATACCTCGATAGTTACGAAGAGCGAAATGGGTATTAAATAGCTTAGGAGAATAAAATACGTGACGTACTGACGAACCCAGAAGAGAAAAGCACTGTGACGATCTATATACCACACCAGGTACCAATGGTCACCGTGGCTTTTGTTCCATGCAACTGCTAGTGAAGACAAAACAATAAGAAATATGTTCTGCAGTATCAACACAAGGATAATCAGGGTATTTAGTTTTTTGTCCAAATCCGAACTTTTGGGAAACCGTTTCCTTAAGTTTCGAATCATCTTGGTGTCTCTTCCTGCGTAAACCACAAAGGCCCAGATCCAATCTGTGTTGCGAATCACACAACCGCAGTAAATAAACTGATCTATATTTACAGCGTACTGCTCTCCATCACAGTCAATTCTGCCTGACCATGATAGCAGCTCAGGTTCAGGTCTTGTCGTATGCATTATGATTTTTGCTGTCTGCAGTTTCTCTAATGTACAAAATGGCTGGGTAGCCTCAATTGCCCTGCGACACTTGAGGCTCACCTCACCGTCGAGATTACAAGTATCGATAAAGACCTGCCCATCCTCCCCTGACGTCGAAAGGCAGAGCAAGTCCGCCCGCACCTCCTCGCCGTTGTGTATGCGAACAATATCCCCCACACGCAGGTCACTAGCCGCGACCCGCATTACTTCGTTATCCACCAGCAGCTCCACCTCAATTGCGTTTTGCTTCCGATCCGCCTGCTGGCGCCTATACTCCTCCGCTCCTTCCTTAATGAGTGTCACTGCCAAAACGAAAACAAACGGCATGATCGCTGTTGCAGGGGACAGAGGTGAGATGCCTGGAATGAGGGTTAGTACCATACATACAAAGAAATAGAAATTGCTCGCCTTCTTGAACTGCAAGAACAAGATTATAGGAATGAATGTGAAGACGCTGTACTCCGATGTCCGAATGAAGTTGTCTGGGAAATTGTACTGGGCATTTGATTCACGATCGTTCACGTGAACTATCACCTCCGTGCCACCATCTTCCTCTTTAGCCTCGCGCATGCAACCGCAGCACCATGCACAGCCACTAGGGGCTGGGAACGGCATTCTCCTAATAAATTAAACACCCGCGCCGAGAAAAGGAGGCGGAACAACAACAACAAAAAAAAACCTCTCGAGTGGAAGTGAGAGGGGGCTTTTTTTTTTTTTTTTACGTCTCTGTGTCAAACCCAAAGAGGGGGTGGGAATCACGTGAATGAATATACGTATATACTAAATATAGTTTTATGGGTCCCTTTGATGCGGCTGCTGGGAGCGGCCCTCACGCCTACGCCACTCTGCACTCCCTATTTTATCTGGTCTCCACTACCACACCTCCTTTTCGAGCGGTTCAGATGTCCTCCTCCGACGTTGACCGCAGCAACACACGCACACACACCAAAGAACAGATGTCACAGACGAAGAGTGACAAACCTACTACAGATCCATCACAGGAGAAAAAAAGAGAAACAACAACAACAAAGAAGAAGAAAAAGAAATGAAAGCAAAAAACAGCATGCTTGTTTCACGGGTTAGGGGAAAGTAAAGAAAAGTGTAATGGCTGGGTTGCGGTATTGCGAATCAGCACCAGGCTGCACCAACGGTAAGAGGGATAAAAAAAAAAGGAGGGGAATATATATTTTTAGCGAACATTATAAAAGTCGAAATGGAAAGAGAACGCAACGGGCAGGAAAAGAAAGAAACATCAGATGGAATAAAGCAGGCAGATTAAGTTGTAACACGCTCACTCCAGTAAGCTCACATATGGTGGCAAATTAAGCACTGCCACGTTTCCTGCATTATCCCGGACAGCGACACGACCACTACCATCCATCAGATCCTGCACGAACTGCAACACCTGTGCTGGAGATAACGGCAGAAATCCCTGCTGCTCATATGACGCCACCAAGTCGCCGCCATCTTCCAGAGTGTGCTTTCTGCCAGACGGTGTATTGTCAACGTGCTTCGTCTCCTCTGAACATCTGCGTTTACTTTTCACGCCAGAAGACAACAACTCCGGCAAAAGTGGGGGAAGACACCTCGTCGCGCCCCCCACCTTTTGATGCGCCACCGCCGCCTGCTCTTCGGTATCAAAAGCCACAGCCGTAACGCCTCCGGGAAGGTCGCAGCGGGTAACTACACCCTCAAGGGAGTCAGCCACCGACGAAGGCATACATACACACTTGGAGTAGACAAACTGCGCGAGCTGCGGCGGTAGAGGCAATGGTGGGACCACTCCTTCATCTACCATGTCGACGCGACTAGCACACTTGATCTGGATTGGCATACCGTGTAACATTGGCGGTGAACTACTATTCAGTCGCTGCAATGTATCCCCCGCCTCCACTTCGTCTGCGAAGTGAACGTACGCGTGCCCCTTGTGTTCTCCACTAAACGAACCATGCAGCAGCTGAATGTGCGACGCCTCCGGGATTAAATTTTTAAGGAAAACCTCCACCTCCTCTGCAGGAAGAACCTTTGGCAATTTGGACACAAAAAGTCGGCTCATGTTCAGCTGGAAAAGAAAATGAAGAACAGCAGTAAGAAGACGGAGAAAACCCGCGTACCCGCCTCCCCTTTCGATTCCGGATGCATGCAGTGTGATGACAGAAGTGCAAAAAAGGGGGAAGGATGGAGGGGTTGTGGAGGTGGTCAACAAAAGACACGCAAAAAGAAACGACACTCGTAATAGTAATCAACTCCACAAAAATGCACTATACGCCACCGTCCTCTCCCACAAATACACTCATTCTCTCAATGAATGAAAAAAAAAGTCACTTCACCACTTTCTCACCATCTCCATGTTCATACTCCTCGTGGTCACTACCACCTTTAACTCTCATACCCATTTTTTTTTTTTTTTCCTTTTGAACTCCTTTCCCTTCCTATCGGTCATCTCGCTTAAGAAGCATTGTGAGTATCTCTTGATTCTGCGCCTCAATTCGATTGTTCTGGCGCTGCAGGCGCTGAAGATCTACCAGGACAGTGTTGATCGACGCAGATGACATGTCGCTCGCGACGCTTCTAACGCTGCTTGGACGTGACAGCTGACGTGACTGTGCCCTTGCGTAGATACGGCTCACAGTGGAGAAGAGTTCCTCGACTGTTTCATCATCAATGTTATCCTCATCTCCATCGTCAGCTAGCCGTGAGTCGTAGGCCTCAGCGAGCTCCTTGAGTTTGTCACGTATCTCCCACGATTTCATCCGCATAGAAGCCAATAAGCTGTTGGAGACGGGAGGGGTCGATGTAGCATTATTAGTAGTGGGCATCCCGCAAAAAACGGCGACAGGATCGCAGTGGAGGTGTTGCCGCACGTCCTCACGCTCCAGTGAATCGATATTCACAGCATCATCCTCCGGTGTATTCACTAAAGTTATTGACGGTTGTCCCTTTCGTGTGGGGCTCTGTACTCCGTGTGCAGGGACATCGCTAAACATCGCCGTTGCCCGCCCCCCCGCCTGCAAATCCGCTGCAAGCGATGGTGACATTTCCACCTCGCTCTCGCCAAGAGCGCGAAAGTTAACAGGCTTCGACTCCACAGAAGTGAGTGCAGAAACCTCTACCATTGACGTAGACACGCCCACATCTGCTACATCGGTCTTGCCGAGCACTTGCGGAAGCTCACTCGGAGCCATGTCACTTTCCCACTTGCGCAGCGAAGGGAGGTGTTCGTGATGAGGCGCAGAGGGTATCTGAAGGATGCTCTTCCCCTCTGTCAGAATAAGCACCCCACTCGTGCTTGTTGTTGCTCTCGATCCCACTTTCGCCTCCATTCTGCACCCTGCACTTCCTGGTGCAATGTCTGAACCAGAGAGATAAGCAACATCACGCTTCTTTTGCAAAGAGCGGGTAGTTTCATAATACCCGTGGAGGTCCTTGAATCTAGACTGCAGCTCAAGGTTTGTCGGCCCTCCACCACATGAAGATGAACGCCGGACGCTGCTATGTTCTTGCCGCAGCTCTTGCCGTGCACGACACCACAATGTGCGTGGAGAATTCTTCATGGGCGTTGCCTTCACATCGCTCAGCGCATGTAGCGTGAGGAAGCCATTCGAGTTACATAGTACAAGATTGTCATCGCCCATAGTGAAACCTACACACATAACCGCTGGAGTCTGACGACCATCCGAAGTCAGTGGCGAGCCGAATCGAGCTAACACACATCGATCCGTAAGATTCACAACTGAAACTTCCCCCTCACTGCGTAACGCGACCAGGTGACCACCTGGGGCTGGCACAGCCTCCTGCAGCGCTACAGGTAGCTTCAGTGCCTCACCGACAGGCTGCAAGAGGCTGGCGTCCATAACGACGCAACAATGGCGGTGAACCACCAGGAGTAACTCACCGGCTGCAGCAAAAGATATAATATCGTCCCTGAGTAAAATGGTGTTGCCTGTCTTTAGATTAGCGACTAAACGCATCGATGCAGCACACAATACACCCGCTGAAGAGACCAGATGCGTCAAAGGTGCCGAAAGGTTCGCTAACCGCGTCGTGTTCCGTGCAAAAAGAGAGAAATGCTGCGCATCCTTCCAACATCCCTCATAGTAGAACAGATTGTTACCCGGGGAAAGACCAACAAAACGACTCTCATCCTGCATGAGAAGGCACGTGAGCGGCTCGGTAACACCAAGGCGACAAACTACCTTTTCCGAACTTGGAACGATTGCCACGATTTCGTAGACGGACGACTCATAGACAAGAAGAACGCCAAGACCATCATGGTACGTTGCGCAGGTACTATCAATAGTCATGCTTTTAGAAAAGCGTAGCCTCGCACCGTAGAATCGCAATTGGCAAGGAGACCAGAGGCACATAATCTCTGCAGAAATTGGAATCCAACGCAGTGGCTTCTCTTCGGGGAACACTGGCGTATAAAGATAGAGACGTGAAAATGACAGCTTTGAAGCTGCTGTTGACGTTGCTGCCGATATTGTGACATGGTAGCGCGACATGTGCCCTCCACTAAAAAAGAATGCAAACTTGTCGTTGCCGCCACACACGGCAGCCCCTGTACAGTTGGAGTGTGTCAGCCGCGACAGGAACAAAGGATTCACACCATTCAGGTGCTCGCTGGGTCTTATTTTCCCACAGAACTCCCAATTCCCGGAGAAGAAACGGACTAGCGCGCCACAGATGATAATATGTGCCGTGCTCCGGTAAACCGCAGTGGCAGGACAGACCTTGCAATCCATCCATTTGAGGGGTTCACCGCTACCAAGATCAAAAGAAATTAGAAATCCTGCTGAGGTCAGCGCTATTAGGGACGTTTCAGCTCCTGCAGGTGACAAAAGTGAAACGTACTCCACCCTCTCCAGCTCCTTTACGGAACTGCAGGCCCTGCTCATCACGGTGAGCGTCCCATTGCTTTTCCCATCACCCCTGGTGATAGTGCTACCAGCCACAGCACGTTTGCCTTTCGAGTTGGGTCCTTCCACCGACCACAACGTCACCTGCTGTCTTGTGGAGGCGGCAAAGCCAAAGGGGCCTGGAAGCGCTACGAGAGAATGCAATGCATCTGCGCATCCACGCCAGAGCAGTGCTCTTGCCTGCACGTCCCACAGAGAGAGTCGGAACTGATATGTGGCATCTTCCCGCAGTTTGCAGGAGAGCACCAAAATGTCTGATCCTTCCACAAAGCCATCGATAAAACATGCGGCTAAAACACATCCACCGCTAAGGCATACCGACAGTCTTGTAGAAGGCCCGTTTAGTGTCGGATTTGATGCAGATGTCAGATACAATCCATTATGTGTTGTCCCAACGCACAAGTGCTCCTTCGTAGGATGCATGTGAATCACAGACAGCTTCTCGCCACTTGTCAAAGTCAGTAAACGCACCTCACCCACAAAATCCGCCTGGTGTGCAGAGCCGGTGTCTTCTGTGCCGTCGCTTTTCAGGAGACATACCATAAGCATGTCCGCAGAACACCCGTACACCAGCCACTTGCCATCACATCCAACGGACACTAGCGATGGCGATGTGACTTCATGGCCATCAGTCATTGACACTTCGCACATTTCACCCCTCTCTACGTGCTTTCCGTAGAACACACGAGAAGAAGTTTAAAAATGACAAGTGATGATGAGAGGAAACAGAACGTGAAAAAAAAGTAGAAAAAAAAAAGGAGAAACATATGCAAAGCAACATCCAAAAGAAACGATATCTACAGTAGCAGAAAGAGAAAACAAGTGCAGAAAGAAGAAAAAAAAAGGAGAAAAATAGAGGAAACACTACAACAGGAATAATGACAAGAACAACAAAAGAAACACAATGGTGCTACAGGACATGTCTCATATCTTCAGCAGCGCGATCACCGGAGTGAAGGAATTGCTCAAAAGCTCGTTGGGCACATCGCACGTTGTACTTGTGTAGTTCCACATTGATACTAGGGTCTGTTGACACAATCAACACATGTGTGCAGTTAGTAAACGGATGTAACAGTGCAGTAAATGTGTCGGTCGTAATCTGAAACCCATCAAGGCTCGTTGTGTTACTCATGCAGCTCAGTTTAAAGTGCTTTACAGTCTCACTAACTTCTGTTGTACGGAGTTCACAGACGGGTGAACCGAGTCCGTCCCCGTCCTCATCATCATCCACGGCGTGACTTTTGTCTGCATCCTTCCGACTGACATGCGTCAGACAAAGGAATGTGCTGCGCTCATAGAGTGCCACCTCCATTGCATTGCAGCACGCGAGCAACTTCTTCATTTCCCGCATTAAAATATCTCTATGCGGAATAAGAGAACGCACAACACTACTGTAGGCAAGGTACAGCGAGTCGGACCAGATGCTTGTGGCGAAAAACTGAATGCTCCCCGCTGCTTCGTCGCCCTTTACGCGGTCGAGAATCTCCGCCTTTCGAAGTTCGAAAATCGTCTCACGAAGATCCTTTGCGACGAGGTCTATCTTGTGCAGCATCACGAATATCTTTGCCTTTGGGCTGTACTGCTTAATGTAACGCATAGCAGACTGAAAGTACTCCAGCATCTCTGGGCGGCTCCAGTCGGTTGATATGCCACCGTACGCGTCGCTGCTCTCACGGCTCATGCTGTTGATATCAAACACAAAAAGCATTACGCCAACGCTTCGGAAGATGTACTCCTTCTGACGGCTCAGGTACTCTGCAACGTAGCGATGTTGCCCCCCGCAGTCCCAGAGGTTGAGATAAAGATTGTTCAGCATGCGAACCTGGCTCTGGTCGAGAGAGATGGTAATGCCGAGCCTCAGCGTGTCGCGTGGCAGGTAATTGTCGAAGATGATGCTCCGCATGCAGGTCTTTCCCGCCCCACCGGGCCCCATCAGCAGCAGCTTCTGAATGTGGTCCTCCATGACTTCCTTCAAGTGTGAAGAAGCAGCTGCCACTTCGACGGCGATGGTGATGAGAGCAGAAACATGAGAGAGAGAGAGAGAGGGGGGGGGGCAAATGAGGACGATGAAAAACAGTGGAGCTAGTTGCATCTTGGGCAGGATGCACTACACCCAACAGCAAACTAGGAAACAAGAAAAAGGCAAGTGCATACACACACAAACGCGCACGTAAACATAACTCAGAAAAAATGCCACGCTGCGTTGCCGCCCGTCAGATTTCGCTCCTGTCCTTCCGCCTGGTTAATTACTCACAACATATCACACTACATTTAGCTGTGGAAAGGTAGGGAGTATCAACGGGGAATGAAAAACAGTACCAAGAATAAAAAAAAAAAGGTAGATAATTAACGATTACAAGATCCCATTTTGTATCCCCTTCTTGGCAGTATGTGAAATGCGGCAGACAGCAACTCCTTATATGAGCTTTGGTGACGGGGAAAGGCATGAATTGGCGTCAATAACCACCGAATTAAATTGCTTAGCACGCCGATCTCCTTTGAGATGGGATGGCATTGCTGTCATAGTAACCGCCCCCATCTCCAGCTTCTTGCTTTGTACCGCAGTATTTCGACGCAGAAAATATTGTCAGCACCTTTCCACTAGGTGATCAGATGTATCCTTCAGAGAGAAACTGGTGTGCTTGGCATGAAAAAATATTGTGATTCATCCGGCAGGATTCCTCCCTGACCATTTAACTAAAACATGTAGTTACACGCAGGTGTAATATCGGCACGGTATCAGCGAAAAGGAGCCCTTGGACAACATCGCCAGGTCTGCTGTCAGGGACGCTGACACGAACAGACCCTCCATGATCCTGACTACGGGGCCATATCTGGTGAGAGACGGGGGAAAGTTTCCCGTGCGCAGCGAGGAGCGGCCATTAAGGCGTCTTCATTGCAGCCGCAGGTGAAAAGTGAAAAAAAAACACATCGCAGAAGCGCTCCCATGCGGTGTCAGTCACGGGCCTCTTCTCGTCACCTCACCAGCGACGCAGTAAATGCTGAAGATCGGTTGTTTCCTGAGATTTCCTCGCAGCATGTGAAAAAGAGATGGTAGGTATTCTTCCGTCAGCGCAGCATCACGACATCAGCCCTGCAAAATTTCTGATTCACGTAATCGCCCAGAAGAAAAAACTTGCGGCTCGATCCACCCACCTCGAACAGCTTGCCGTATTACACCGAGAGAACCATGACGGCGAAAGATCCGTTAAACAACCCCGGATGTTTCCCACCGCAACTACAAACACTTCGTCCTGTTTGTCCTCGACGCCCACTAATGCCTTCTCCTCCCCGGCCACAAGATAGACATCGTCGTTAACGCCATCAACTGCCCCCATCCCTCATTGTGATGGAATCCTTAACGTCATTACCCGACAACGACACAGGAGAGTTACTGCTCGTTATAACACCACCAGACAAGCCACAAAACGAGAGAGTACAAGCACATAGGTCTCGTGCAAGCTTCACAGGGAGGGCCTCCCTAGAAGTTTCTGTGGAAAGCAATAAAATTTAAAAAGTGAGAAGGAATGCGAAGAGAATCCAAGAGGAGATGCACCATAAGGGATGTCGACGCAATTTTCCTCTCCCTCTTCCTTAGCAGCAGCAGCAATGAGTGCTCCACACGTCCGCCACTGAGCAAAATATTGCTGGATAACGTTTGCCTCCTAGTAGTGAAGTTACATGCTACCACATACTCTCTCTACACTACTCGGCATCCCAATGGCATTTCTCTGGTCATCATTTTCTCCCTTTAAGTGATCCGTTGACTATCCATTAAAACTAGAGTAACGAAGAACGTTACGCCTTGCTTTTCAACCTTTGCTCTCTTCCCGCAATCTCTTGTGCCCAGAATACCACCCAATCACGGCCAGTTGGAGTGAAACTCCCGCTTGCTGTGCAACACAGAACAAAGGGAGGGAAAAAACGAAGCACCTTGACGGCCAGAAGGGAGGAAGATCAGTAGGGAAAAAAAAAAAAAGAACTGTCGTAAACGGCAGCTGGAAGCCACCAGCAAAAGGCGGTGAAGCACAAAAAGAGAGAGAGAAAGAGAGAGTGAAAAACAGGGATGAGAAACGAAAGTATCCCCACGTTCACGCACCACTTCTTCGTTTTGCCGCCCGTTGGGGGGAGGGCATGGCAACACAGACGGCAAGTAAAGGGAGAGCATGGGCCTACCTGCAGCCAGTTCATATCTCCGCATACAAAACACATAAAGAAGAAAGATCTCGTGTTGAGTTTCTAACTTCTCGTTTCATTTAATTCTCCTCGCCAATGTATCACTTTATTTTCTGTCAACTTGGGTGTTCCCTATGCTGCTCCTCACCGGAAACCAAGTTTCTTTTTTTTTTCTTCCTGCCTCTCCTCCTTCCGCATCTCGCCCACTACTTTTTGCAGCACGTTTTATACACTTCTCGGCTCCCTTGCACCATACATTTTGCGCATTGTATCGCTGCTGCACCTCATCAAGTATATATATATATATATATATATATACGATTGTACGTACGTGCATATGCACACAAGTCTGCCTAAAGCCACAACCACCCCATGCAATCATGTAAGAGATAAAACACCTCCGCAGGGTGGCTCTGCAGTTCCCTTCTGCCCCTACATCATCTACTACCTCCTTCATTGCGTTTGTTGTTTTTTTTATTATTATTCCGCACACACACATACACACATACACACACACCGTTTAATACCTCAAGCCCTCTTCCGGCTGCGGGAGCTTTTTGTTCGCCGGCTGCGTCATTTCACGGCGCAACTCGGCAAGGCACTTTTCCATCGTGTAGCTGCGCTCCCAGTTCTTGAACAGATGAAATCTGCACTTGTCGACCGTACCGTCTGTGTTGACGCACGGCAAATTCACACGGCTGATGAATTTGATATGTGGTGGCTTCTTTGGGTAATCCTCATCACAGTAAATTTCTAGCGAGAGGATGCGGTTCTCAAAGGTAGTGCCGGGAGGCCCAACGATTGTGCCGTTCCAGTTGTGTAGGTAAATGTCATCCGTGCCACTAATGCCAACCGACACATTTTGGTTTGAGCCCGTCCCCTTCTCGCCCGCCTCAAGCTCCTCCAGCAGCCGAAAGTTACGAGGGACCTCCACCATTGAGGCCGATGATGATGGTGATGGTGTTTGTTGTTGTCCTCGGCGGGTATATTGAGCTGGTGTGCACGTGCAGGGGGGAAAATATGTGAGTAAGCGATTCCAATGGAAAAATGATGTGAACTCCGATGCATCAAGTGCGAGAAAAAAAAAAACATAAGATAAAAATAATAATAAAACGGCAAAGAGAAGTACAGGGACATTGCAGGCGTGAAGGAAACAACGAACACCGTACATTCTCGACGGGTAGTAGACCGAGGGAGCAACTGAAGAGCAGCAAGTCGCAAGAGCATCTGCAAAAAAAAAAAAAACATTTCACCCAGAAAGATATATGCACACACACGCACATGTAAACGCACACATGAATAACAAGAACAGTAGGGTAGATACAGTAAACAAAGAGCGGTCATTCAAAGAAAAGAGCAAGGAATTGAAACAGCTGCCACCATCGTTATGGAGGCTGGTGTTTACACATACACACAGAAACACATAAGCACTACCAGCAGTTTCAAGACTATCCCCGCATTAGTCACCAGACCCCTAGCGAGAAACCGTTTACCACTCGTTTTTCCCTCCTCTACCATTTATTTCCACCCTCTCTACCCTTTGTGGTTCCTCCGATTGCTGACCACAGATCTCTTCTCTCTCTCTCTGTGTGTGCGTGTGTTGTTGTTTTTGTTCTTGCATTTATTCAATCATTTCTTTTTTAACTCTAATCCACCAGTGGTGATGTAAGACCAACGTTTGCCGGAAAAAGGAAAGATACAGAAAGTTTTGCGAAAGGAAAAAAACATGATTTTGTTGCTACTAGTCAAATAACCAAGAAAAAAAAAAACGCCAGCAGACCTTCGGCTTATAAATGTCGGAGTGTCAGTGGACGACTGAAGAATTGAAGTGGTGGTGGTGTGAAAAAAACAAAAGAAATCAAAAGGCAAACGCAGAGACTTAGACGAAGCGCATGTTTCTCCATACACAAAGAGTCAAGGCGTACATACAGACATATTTATATATAAATATGCACAGGCAAGTTCATTGCCCAACTCTACCCCTCCCCTCCAACTTCCCTCGCAGAAGTGCGGTGTGCATTGCAGCACCCACTGGCAGAGCCCCGATCATTTCAATGGTCTGCTCATTTCTCTCTTTCCTCCTATTCTCCCTCATGAACCCGCTAATCAAGATGCTGGAAGCCGGTCAAGGCTGAAGGACAATGCAAGGGAAACAGCCAATAAGACCAAGAGTCCTCTCCACGGCAAGAAGGAATGAACGAGAAATTCTATCAAGGCTCAATTGGAAAGATTGTCTCATCACGACCGTCAGAAAAAACCACCTTGTAGATACCGTCTGGGTAAAGAATCTCTTTTTTGCCGTCTGGTAGATGTCGCTCAATTTGACCGGAGGAGTGGAACTGAAATACCTGAACTCCATCGGCATGTTGCACATGTGTGGTCTGGGCAGCAGCGTACCAGTATGTGCTTTTTCCGGATGGAAACGTGCGTTTGACATCCCCGTTAGTAAAGTACAACACAGTGTGGCCCGATGGAAGAACGACCTTCCGTGTACCGTTCGTGTAGTGAATCTCACGCTTACCGCTGCGGTACAAGACCTCACGTTTGTTGGGGGCCTCACCTAACGCCGTTTGTGACACTATAACATCATTAGGAAAGTCCTCTTCAGGCGTGGCCTCATCATCAGCTGCGAGCTCTGCCGCCGTCGGAGGACGCCGTGGCTTCCGTGAAACTGCGGGAGGGCTTGAGATCAACCCTCGCTGTTGCAAAGTGCTGGTGTTTGTCTTGGCATTCTGGGCGCGTGGGGTGGAAACAGGATGTCCAGCAGACCGCCGCTGACTGCTCAACTCATGAGTCTTACCGTCTGCCTCCTCCGGTTGATGCTGCTGTTCATCCACCTTTCGACGGGAGCTCCCAGCCCGCTCCAAACGCTTCCGCTCTTTTTCTTCAGCTTCAGCACATCGCCGTTCTTCAGCCTCCAAACGCTTCCGCTCTTTTTCTTCAGCTTCAGCACGTCGCCGTTCTTCAGACTCCAAACGCTTCCGCTCTCTTTCCTCGGCTTCAGCACGTCGCCGTTCTTCAGCCTCCAAACGCTTCCGCTCTTTTTCTTCAGCTTCAGCACGTCGCCGTTCTTCAGCCTCCAAACGCTTCCGCTCTTTTTCTTCAGCTTCAGCACGTCGCCGCTCTTCAGCCTCCATTTGATGGCGATCCTTCTTTTCTTCAACTGCGGCTGTCTTTGGTGCACCATCCTCTATTCCATGGATCTCTCCAGAATTATAATGCTTCTCCGAAGCGCTAGATGGACGTTGAAGACGTGTGCTTGGTCCGATCTGCAGCAGTGGTGCCGACTTCTTGTAGTTTCCTTCAAGTGTTGCCATTTGTTGCTCTCGTGTCATCTCCAGAAGCTCCTCGTTGCGGCGTGTCAGAGACTCTATTTCGCGTCGCAGACGGCTGGTTTCCGCCTTCTGCAGTTTCTGCGTCTCCCGCATACGCGACGTCAATCCCTCCAGCTGTTCTCGAAGAAGCTCATTCTCTTGTGTAAGCTTCTTGTTCACGTCCTTTTCCGTCTTAAGGAGCTCTAAGGTTGACTTGTAGCGATCTTCTATCACCTTGACATCTTTCTTGGCCTGCCGATGCTCTGAAGCTCTCGCTGCAGCCAGTTCTGCACGCTCTTCCTCAATTTCCTGCTCCACACCATTGCGGTACTCGGCGAAGCGCTGTCGCTCACGATCTAACTGCATCTTCAGCTGGTGGTACCTTCCCCGCTCCTCCTTGGCAGCGCACAGCTCGTCCTCAAGCTGGTTTACTATGTCCTCTTCCTCCCGCGGCAATCGATACTCTTGGCGTCGAGGGCGCCGGAAGTAATTGCGGCCGCCTCGCAAGTACTCTTCCTCGGCATCTTCAGGATCTTCATAGTGACGTTGAGGCATGCGGCGTGAAATGCCATTTCCTACGTTATCATTCCTCCAACGTCGTTGCTGCTGTGACGGTTGTGATGATGGGGACGAGACTGCCCAATCCATATCAGTGCGATCATCTTCCCAGCGTGCAGAAGGAGGTTGACTATGGTTCATTTTGGTGGGCCGCCCCACCGGCTCCATTGGTCTTTCTATCTCATCAATGCTGCGCGACGTTCGAGGCTTCACTAGAACGACTGCATCCCCGTTTGTCTCACGCGGTTCAGTATCCATCCGATCAGAGGAGGGAGCGGCTTGATGATGATGTTGTTGTATCGACTTGTGTTCCGGCGTGAGTGAAGTCTCGGAGTTTGAGTATGACTCGTCCCGCGCAGAAGAGTTTGGGGGGGGAGCGCGTTTTGGAACCGCAACGACAACCGTCTCGAATGGGTCTTGATTCTTCCCCTTGCGCATGTCATTTGCGATGGCCTCGCGCAATGATCGAGAGCCCCGTCGCTCCAACGATGGGCTTTCACGGCTGCTGTTGTTGTTATTAGTGTTGTTATTGGCTGCAGTTAACGGTGAATCTGACGTGCACGCGTACGAGAGCCGCCCCTCATCCTTGCGCAAAAACTTAAAGGGTGCGCTCTTCGGCATACGTTTCTGTGATGCAGAGACCGTCACGCCTCGCGAAGACGACAGACACCGGCCCGTTCGTAGCGCCGTAAAGTCAGCCATACCGTTCCTTTTGCTGCTGTTATAGCGACGTGACAAGGGAGGGCACGGAGGAAGAGGGTGAAGAAAAAAGACTCAGTGTTTTCCTTTTCTTTTGCTGTACTGCTTCCTGTACCTGCGTGTATGTGCTTTCGTGTGGTGTGTGTGTCCCCTCTTTGTTACCCTTTATTTCTTATTTTTTTTTTCTTACCCCCTTGCGTTTTCCTTATCCTCTATTTATCTCTTCGTTACTCCTCGCCTCCAACTGACCACGGAGTATATCGGAGATTATGTGCTGATGGTACAAGCAAGAGAAGCCGAATAACGAGCACCGAAAAAAAAACATTAAAAAAAAAAACAGATGAGCAAAAGAAAAAAGAAAGCAGATCGCACGCGAAATAATGAGCGTGAATGCTCTCCAGCAACGCCCACCTCCCCAATCCTTTTCGTGGCTTGTTTGTTTATTTGTTGCGTTTCCACCCGGGCAGTGTTGCGTCGGTGTACGTTTGCGCCGCCACGATCACCGACCCCACCCCTCCGAAAAACAAAAAAGGGAGAAAAAAAAAAGATTTGGAACGGCTTGTGTCGCCTTTTTGTTTGTTTGTTTTATTGGTTCGTTTTGTGCGTGTCGTACAAACGCACTGGGTGGGCAAAGAAAAAAAACCAAAGAGGGGGTGGGGGAAGGGGAGAAGGTCAAGCCGGGAAACAGTAACCAAATAAAGTCTCTATGCACAAAACGCTGATTAAGCAACCACTTGGTCCACCACACGCGAGGACAACTTCTTTGGTGTGCGTGCAGCCCCCTCTGGCAGCTGCTCAGCGCTCAGCAGCAATTCCTTCGGCGGCGGCACGGGAACAAATGCGACAAGAAATGCAGCAAAAAGAAAGTACGCGCACAGCATAATCGACACAAGGACGGCCAGTGACAACGCAAGCAGCCACCAAATAGACAGCTCACCCGTCTGCACCACGGTGGTCTCATTTGGTCGAATCATCTGCGAGAAGGCGGGCATCACACCGCTCACCGCGGGTGGCTCCCGTGTCGCCATGGCCACTGACAATCGCTCATCAAAACGCCCTGTCAACCCTTCATGCGCGCGCCGAAGCTCTTTTAACATTTCTGTCGAGCCTTGAGTCACCGCCGTGCGTAACTCCCCACCAAGGGTACCCAATTGGCCAACGTCATGCGACAACTGCTGCACACTTGAAAGGAGCGCTGCTGTGCTCTTCTTCTCTGCTGCCTTCTGCTCATTCAACGCAGAGAAAACCGAATGCAACTGATCCGTGCAAGCTTCAACGACACAACCTTTAATAGTTGCTGGCATATCTTGTTGCATCAATCGCTCCAGTGTTTCGCGCCACTCCTTCTGGCCTTTACGAATCTCCGTAGTTATCTCCGCGCTTTTCCCTTCATGAAATTTCCCCAATTCATCTATCTTATCGTGCAGCTGCGATGCAAGTTGGTCTTGATGTGCATCGAGCCTCGTGCTTATGGCGTCGAGGTTGGCATGAAGCTGCTGCACCTGAGCCTCTGACGAAGAGAAAATCGCTCTCTCCATAGATTTCGAAAACGGCGCCATTATCTGCTGAATCTTCTCATTAACCAGTCTAACCAGCTCGGCCTCCGAGGCAGTTACATCTTCCACCACTTTGAGGCGATTTGTTTCCAGAGCTTCCAAGAGCTGCTCCGTATGATGGGCCCCCGCACCCTCACGATCCGCCCCTGCAAGAAACGACCGCAAGGCGACCAGTATCTCCTGCATTTCGTTAGTCTGTACACCTTGGGTAGCCTGCACAAGTTTCATAAGGGAATCAATCTCCCCTATTTGTCTATTCATTTTATCCGTCACAGAGTCTAGTCGCTCGGAGGATTCCTCAAAGGCAGCAGACGTCGTATCACTGCCGATTTGCGTCAATCCGTCAAGTGCCATCTGAAACGCCAGCAGCTGCTCACGCAGTCGCCCTTCCATCGCTTCCAAATTCTCTCTAGTGGCTGCTGAAGAAGGGTTCAGCGAAGGCGTTTGGGTCGTTGGGGGCGAAGCCTCCGCCGAAGGCCGGTACTCCTGCAGCACTGAAAGAATTTCTTGCGTTGTTCCAAAAAGAGTACTAAGCTTCGACTCAAGCGATTCCAGAGACAAGTGTTGATTTGGCTTCTCATCCCGATGCTTCTGCAACTCATCTTGCAGCGCCAAACTGTTGAGCGATCGGCCCACCTCATCCAGTTTTACACGCATGGACTCAACAGCAGAGGCCACATTGTTGTACTCTGCGCTGGACGACACGAGCTCGTCGATGCGCCGCGTCGCGCTCAACAACTCTGTCTGTAGTTCACCGAAGTGCTTTGACAGTTGTGTCGTCATTTGTGCATGCAGTGCATCGGTCCGAGCATCCGTGGCGCTCAGTTGTGTCTTCATCTCAGAGGCGGAAGTCGCATTTTGACGTGCTACCTGCGCCACAGCGTCGTTAATAGATGCAAGTATCTGGTTTATCGTTTCTTTTTCATCCGTCACACTTTTAATGCTTTTTGACACACCCTCGAGAACTGCCTGCGCACGAAGACTCCGTTCCTGCTCCGCCGAAAGGGCATCACGAAGCAAAAGCTCAATAGACGCCAGCTTTTTCTCCAGAGCCACAGGAGATTCCCGAGCAGCCACACGAACCTCTTCATGCACAGTCTTGAGCGAAGACAGCACCCTGATCACTTCTCCAGATATAACTCCCTTAACCTCGCCAGACAAACTTTTATTGAACTGAGTCAACTGCTCTTGCTGCTGCTCCAATCGACCTGCTATAGCTTCTACCACACCATCTATCTTACCTTGTGTCAGCTCTTGTTGATTCTCCAAGGCCTTCTGCAGTCCCCCAATTACCCCATCAAGGTACGACTGCAGAGGCGTCAAGTCAATCTCCTGCACATATCCCATCTCCTCACGTACTGCTGCGATAATGTTCTCCTTCAGAGCGTCCAGGCGTCCCAATAGGGCTCCATTTTCTTCTCGAGATTCTAATCCCTCCCCCATTTGCTGTTGCGGTGGTAACTGTTGCTGCTGTAAAGATATAGTATCACGCAGAGCATCCCTAACACCATCGGTGATCGTCTGAGTGAGTGTGATAATTTGCTCCTCACCTATTAGTGGCAAGTTTCCTTCCGTCTGAAGTGGAGCATTCTTGAAAGTTTGTGTGGCCTGTACTGTAGTTGACAATTCGTCTAATTTTGGGCCAAGCACTTTTGCCACCGTACCTGCAAGAAGCTCGATATCGGCACTCGTGAAGCGTGAAACAGGTGGTGCCACCTCCGATGGAGTCACCTCGCGCGGCGGTAACGAGGCAATAATGCTCGCACTAATACTCTGTGCCAAATCCACCATACGATCATCATCAAAATCCTGCAATGGAGGGGTAACGTGCTGAATGGCTGGCTTCTGATTTTCCCGTATCACCGTTTCTAGTTCCAACAACCGATCTGTCAACCCTTTTACGTCCGCATACTGCTCTCTCAGTTGTTGCTCGACCGTTGAGACCACCTGATCTGTTAACGCATTTAACTTCTCACGGTACTCGTCGAGTTGAAAAGCGCTCTCATTTTTAGTATCTGCCAATGAATTGCCAGATCCCACATCTTGGAGAGCACTCATTAGCTCTTTCTTGAGTTTTTTTATGCTGGCCTTCACCTCATTCATCTCATTTACACTCATCTGCTGCTGGCTGTGAACCTCCATCAAAAGCTCCCTTATATCTGAAAATCCTGTCGTTGCCTCGCGCATTTGCTCAAGCCGTTCTCCATATGACGCCAACAATCCTTCCAAAGCCTTCTCGCTGGAGCTTGGCACAGTGCGCGCGCTCGCCGAGTTGTCACTGCGCAGTACTTGCAACATATCCCGAACCTCACGCTGCGTGTCCTCCACCACCCGCATCATAGCGCCCTTCACAACTTCCTCAACTGCCTTGATGCTTGAAGGGTGCGATAGTGAAGTCTCCGTAGGGAGACTCTTCGCCAGTAGGTCTCCCAGAAAGACGGCAAGACGTTCCTGGTGCAGAGATGACGCTTGTTCGATGGCTGCAACGACGTGTTCGCGCAAGTCGTCTGGGACAGGCTCCACCTCCTTCGCGGATGCGAGGTTTGCCTCCAACAAAGCCTTCAACGAGAGCTCTAGGTTGGCCAGTGTTGACGCAACACCTTCCACAAGATGCGAGAGTCGTTGAGGTTCCGCACTTCCTTCTTTAGTAGAAGGTGACGAGCGCTCTGCGCGAATCACATCTACTACCCTCGCGCAGATAACGTTCGCATTCTCCTGCAGCATGTTGGAAAAGGATGCCTCCTGTGTGTGTGTTGCAAGAAGAAGACGCTCTATCTCCTCTCGCAAGCAGCTCGCCACAGCGTTTACCACACTCGCTGCTCGGCCGTCTTGCATTGCCTCAGCGGTGCAACCACTCAATTTCAGTTCCTCCCTCACCTGATCCACAATCACAGTAGCAATGGAAGCCAGCTGATCGGGTGCCACTGCGATAATCGGTTCGAGTCGAGCATCCCTGCCGCCTTCTTGCACCGTCTTATTCATTGTCGTTGTTGCTTCGTCCAGTGGCGTGATGACGCTCACATCAGAGGAGGAGAGGGAAAGGACACGACGCTGCATTTCAGCGTCCATAGGATGCAACGACGTTTCCAGCACAATCTTTTTTGTGGTGTCTACACCACGCAAGAGATCCTTCGTGGGACCGTATCCTTTTGAGCGCACTGTCATGGCCTCTGCGGACAACTGGAGGGGCGACGAAGAAAACCATCTACACCCTACTTGGTGTCGTAGCGTTTGTTTAGGGGCCTTCGTTACACACTTCATCACTTCGAGGGAAGATGCCTGTTTTCAACGTGAAGAAAAGAAAAAGAGAAAGGGAAAAAGAAAAGTGGATAGAGAAACCGCAAGTAATACGGCACGCACAGACACACACACACACACAAACGTATAGAGAAACAGAAAGAGAAGCAAACACACAGAAACACAGACCGGCATAAAAAAAAAATCGAGGAACATAGAGATATACACGATTAACTCACCACAGGAAAGAAAGAAAGAAATCCGTAGAACCCAAAGACGCAGTGCTATGATGGCGGTAAAAGATGGTAAGAGCAGAAAAGGTTGAAGCCGCATCATTTAGCCCCGCGGAAAGAAGAACACGTAATGCAAGCTGATGATTTCTCCCTCCTGGTAAATACAAATCGCGCAAAGACACTCCAGCACTACAGACATGTCCATACAACCGCATCCGCTTAGAAAGGGTTGTTTTAATTCTCAAGAGAACAGGGATTGTTTGATTTTTGTTTTCCTTTAGAAAGAGAACCGCAGAAATATGAAAAAATGGGAGGGGAAACCCAACATGCGATGATACTCGGATGAGTGTAGCTTCCCGTCACCAGCCCGGCTGCAGTGGTGTGGTGTGGTGTGGAGGAGGGAAGGGGAAGTGGAGGAGCAAACAACCATGCAGGAAAAAAAACACGCGCGCGTGTGTTGTGTGTGTGTTGGGGGGGGGGGGGGCAGCAAGAGCGATGGGGAAACAAAACCAAAAAAAAAATTAAACCCCTCATCACAAGAAGTAAAGGAAAGAAGAAGCGGATTTGGAATTCAAGGGAGGAGGGGGAAAGATTAAAAAAAAAAACACCTAAAACGTATCAACAAAAAAAAAAGGGGGGAGAAAGAAAGAGTGTTATTCATATCATTTAACACCAACGTATCATTCCCAGGAAAAAGATGCAGATATCCTATACATTCTCCCTTGCCCTTCATGCTGTATCTTTCAAATCCACTTTTGCCGTCTGTTCTGTACTCATTATGTTTCCTTGTTGCTTTACTACTTCTCGCTCCACACGAATGCTCTCGTACATCCTACCCCCCACCCCACCCTACTCCCCAAACCCCATTCCTTTTTACCTTTTCATTTCTTCTGCGCTCCCCGGAGGAGGATAGTCCCTCCAGACAAAAAAAAAAAAATGGGAAGGGGATCAACTAACAACGTTGACGAGCCTCTACACGTTTCATCAACTGTCTTATCATACTCCTAACACTATCAATGTTCTTTGCTTGACGGGCGAGTACATTCTCCACATTTCTACAGTACGTCTCAACAGAGGCTCCAGGATTCTCTACGGTGTTCAGCTCAGTCATCTCTTGCTTCAGCAATTCCATCATGGCGTCGATATGACGACGATGGCCTAGGATAACCCTATCCTCTTCGTCGTCTAAGGAGTCACCACTCGCAAAGGAAGTCATCTCGTAAGGACTAGCGTCTCGCACCGAGGCATCGCTTGCGACACGACTGTGCTTCGGTGTCGCTCTAACATGGCCCTTCCCATATCCACTACTAGCCACCTTGCCAGATTGAAGGTTGTCAGAAAAATTTGGGTAGTCATCCTCTCTGCAGCTAGTCGGCGCCCGCTGATAAGAGGTTTTTGGACGGTAGCCACTACCGTAGCTAAAAAACTGTCTTGTGTTTGATGTGTCCATGTCACGCTGAGAAAGCTGGCTTGAAGATCGCGTGTTTGGCCTCTTCTCACGGGCACGACGTTGAGCAAAAGTACCAGAGAGATTGAGCGTCTCTACCTCCTCACTGGGCATTTGCCCAATCATAATCTCCTCCGCTGCCACCCGAGAAGACTTGTCCTTCTTGAGCTCCTTTACGCGATCAGCGTAGCGGAGCGTGTTGAGTGTGTGCTCGCAGCTACCACTTGCAGGACTCACATTGCCTATCATCACAGTACGACTGTTCCCCGTGAAACAGTCTCGAAGAACAGCTGTAAGCTTCGAGCCACGAAACGGTATGTGACGATGGTTTTGATCAAGCGCCCGAATACACTCCTTCAGTGCCAACAGTGATTTGTTGATCTCCGCACCTTCAAGACGGGTGATGCGATCGCTGTCGAGGGTGTCAGCCCCTCGTTCACTACCCGCAAGGTCAATGAAAGTGAATCTACCAAAGAAACGGTTTTTGCCGTTCAACACGGTGATGTGGAGGATAGCGTGTGAACGAGAGGAGTCTGCATTCATCCCTGTTGATCCAGCTGCACGAATTGAGTTTCCATAGTCAATGACACGCATGAGATGGCTAGTGTCCTCCACACGATGCTCTGTAAGGCCACACACGTTGATGACACCACGACTATCTTCTCGGCAGGCAAGTTTCTCACGCTCGTTGAGCAAATCAAACAATTTCCCCCCATAAATCTCAAAAAAGGAGACCTTAATGCTCATGTCCGATTCCAAACGGGCATATAAATCCCGTGCAGCCATGAGATAGATTCCCTCTTGACTATCCTTTCCCAGCATCGTATATGTTTTTCCACTTCCAGTTTGCCCGTATGCAAAACAGGTTGCACACCCTCCTTCGAAAACAGTTGCAATAAGAGGCTTACATGCCTTCTCGTAAACATCATGGTTGTTCTGCTTGTCGTCGAGAACCAAATCATACGTGAAGCGGTGTTTCTCAATGTATTTGGTAAGATCCACCTTCTGCTTTGGCTCCAAAAGCGCAATAGCACGCGTGTTGTCGGGATCCGTTGCAAGTACGTCGTAGAGACCTTCATTGTGCTCCGTGTTGTTGAGTGGACGCTTGCGAACCACAACAGTGATGCGGCTTGTCTTGCGCTTCACACCGCCCCCTTCCCCCGGTTTCCGGCCATGCATTGTAGGGGAACCACGTCCCAACCCACTTGCTGAACGGGAGTTTGGTGTGGCCTTTGCCGCAGGTATATCCAAATCGTCATTCAAATGGTTGGGGTCACGCCGGGTTGCCGCCGCCATCTGTTTAGATTCGTACGCACGGGCATTTTCATTCTCCGCTCTACGCTGCGGTCCGGAAGGTGTCCCACTGCGGCAATTCGGCGTTGTGGTACGGTTCGCTTGAGCAGCTGTCCCATGGGAATTGCGATCCACATTGCGGGATACCTCTACTGGACCCGATGAAACGTTCGTTTGCTCCCTCTTCATGTACTGAATGAGTTCAAAAAGTTTACGACGATCAGTCATAACGATAACACCAACCGATTGATAGTCCTGCATAGTGAGCTGTTTAAGCTGTTGCACCGTTATGACACCACCATCGATGAAACCTTGAATGGTGTGCGAGAGGCCACCCTGCTCAAGAAGATCCTGAAGCTGCGCTTCCATTCCCGTTCCTTACAAGATGACACGGGCGTACGTACAGTTGTATCTACGTTCTCGTTTCTTCTCGTTATTTCTTATTTTACTCTCAGCGTCCTTTCCCCACCTCCCTAGCGACCTCTGCCTATCTTCTTCCGATGGATTCTCGAGGACGCCATCACCATTGCAGCGATCGAAGAAGGAAAGCAAAAGAATTGGAAAAAGAAAATGAAAAAAAAAAGGAAAGGGGAAGCGGGGCAGTACAACGAGAATGAGAGCAGACACACAAGAGATGATGATTCGCCGGCCCTCCCACCACCCCCACAATTACCCCCCTCTCTCAAGCCTCGTGTACAGCAAACTTTTGGTGTAGGATGAAGTGAAATTGTACGCTCATTTCTTCTCAAATGAAAACAGAAGTGACAGGAAACTCTCGGAGTATTTTGGTTTACCAACTCACACAGAAATCTAATACACAGCCCATTCCAATGCAATATAGATAAAATATCGACCAGAAGGAAGTTTCATATCACTCTTCATTTCATCTCCCATTGTCGCTGGCTGCCCTTTCCACCACCGCACCGTACCTCGACGTAGCAGCGGGATGCATGCAGTACTCACGGAGATCGGCTGTCTAGCGTAAAATAAGACGAAGGTGGTGCTGTTCGTGTGGTCACAGAAAAGCCTGCAGCTCCAAATCACACCTAGCAGCATTTCAGTACGCACCTTTGTAAAGGCATTGTGGTAGTTATTGCAATTCTCTTTGTATATGATTCTACTTCAGGCTTCTGTAATTTATTTATTTTTTACCCTCGTGCGTCTTTCGCTCCGTCCGTGGAAATACACGGAAAACCAAAAGCCCCGCCAAAACAAAAACGAAAGAAGCTGCACAACACACCGAGAGGGAAGGAGGGAGGCTCTCCCGCAACGGTATGAAATACGTTGACAGCCACTGTCACGCACCCCAGTGATAGACTTGAGTCCCCCAACCCTCCGAACAACAAAAAAAAACCACCTTCCCGGGTTTCCCTCAACATCTCCCAAGCCCCCCCCCAACACTTCTCGTCTACAATCCGATCGGTTTTCCATTTTTACCGTCAAAGAAAGAACAGTAGAGCATCACCTTCAGAGTTCGTATGAAGCGTGCAAAGAGGCTGGTAGGGTCAATAAGCTGCCAAATTGAGGCAAACTCACAGTACACCAGCGGTACTATCACACATGTTGCCGAAAAAAAGATGCAGATGGCTTCGGCAAAACGATACGGATTTAAAAAGAATGTGAGCGCGTTGAATAGTTTGGTGGAAAAATCAGGTTCGACTGTGGTGCGGCAACTGTACTTACCATTGCACGTAACAAGACTAAGCGCGCCGTAATACATAACCTTGTAGTAGTGGCGAATCAAGTGAATTGGACTGGGATCCAAACCGGACAAGAAGCCCATAGGGCCATCCACACAATCCTCACCACGCAGAAAATAATCCAAGCACGAATTGCGCAGCGATTTGCTACCAAAGACAGCATACAAAGCCCAGGAGAGAATGTTGATGCAGCTACTATGGAAAACACGTCTCCGTGTATAATCCAGGACAGCTTGTTGAATACAATCCTCAATGACTGTCATCTCCATGCGGTCTTTGCTCCGCATCACTTTAACAGACTCAAGTTTTTTGGCTAAAAGAAGTGCGTCATTGAAGGCGCATGTCATACCTCCTCCGGTGAGTGGATGGCGCTGATTGGAATGATCGCCAATCCCAACGTACCCCTTAATGGAAGGAAAGCTTGCAGGACAACGTGCAATCGGCATGGAACGTATATTACTGACATCCTCCGCCGCCGAAATAAAACTGGCACGCATCTCCATCGGAAGAGATGGCGCCACATTTTCAATAAGCCACCTTGATTGCTTCTCCAAATTTGGGAGTGTCGGTTTATTGTAGTCAATCAGCACGCGAAGCTCACCAGGGTCGAGACGGTATGAGAGAACAGGGCCTGTCTTGGAAAAAAAAACGGTTCCGTGGTTTTCTTGTGGTAGTTTTACATTTCGAAGAATGAGGCCTATAAAGTTAGAGTGATATTTCCGTGCAGGAGTGTAGTGTTCGTACCTAGCCTTGAACTTGGACACACCACCGTCACACATTATGATGAGTGGCGCCAGCGCTACACGTCGTATTTTCTCTCTTGAAGTGTGGTCAGCAGGAAGTGCACCCACAAACGGCGTTTCCGGGACTCGGTAGTCCGCGTCAATGCTGTACTCCACTCCATACGCTCGCTGCTCAAAGTACCCCTTGTTATCCACCAGCACCTCGTTCACAGTCGCTTCCAGCATCGTGACATTCGCCACACAGTTGTGCCAGACATACGACCGCAGGTTATTGACAAAGTCCCCAAAATGAAACGAGCATCCCTGAAACCCTTTTTTGTAGGGCAGTGTCACATTCCCCCCCTCGTCGTCAATCAAAAGATACCCGTTACAAGGGGTACCAATGCGTGCAGCACAATCATCCATTTGCACCTGCCTCAGTGCATTAATCCCACCGGGTTGCAAGAGCTCTCCAACAATACGATCAGGCTTCGTGAAGAGTGAACGCTCCAGCAACAACACCTTGCGGTTCTGATCAGAAAGTGCCTTGGCCATCACGGGCCCAGCAATGCCACCACCCACAATAATGACATCGTAGTCGTACTGAACACGGCTACGTCCTGCAAGAGAACGGCGAATGAAGTAGTTGAATACTAAGACGGCTGTAATCAACCCAAACACAATAAACCATAGCATTGACATATACCTTCCAAATGAAATACAAAAAAGGGGGAAAACACACAAGCGGTCACGTTACTCCGTTTGAAAAAGATGATGACCAACTTAAACAAACAAGAGAAAACAGGAAGAGAAAGGGGGGGGGATATACGAACAGTGATGATGATGAATCAGAAAGAGGGAGGGAGAGAGTGCGGTGATCAGCAAAAAGGGGCAGGGATGTGGTGAGAGCACAGCCGAAAAAACGAGGACAGCAGCGCAAAAGATAGCAACAGTAGGAGTATTCGAGCACCAAGAGCTGCACAGAGCAAAAAAAAAAAACGCATGCCTCAAAAACTTCAAAGATTTATTCACGCAAAAAGGTTGCAGCAAGGCGATTCATCCTTCGGATCCAGCACCAGCGCAGCGCACCCGGATTTCAACCTGGTGGCAAGAGAAGCAGCTTCATGTATTGCATGCCGAAGTCCAAAAACCCATTTAATGGCCTCGCTACGCTTCTTGCAGCACAACCGAAGCCGCATAATAGAAGAACTTCTTTCTCTTCTAAAGTATACGGAGAAGCAACAGCCGTCACTCTGGCAGAGAGGTGGCTTTGCCTCGCCAATACCACCTTCACCGTCTTCTAGTTCAACATAAAGAAGTTCACCTGCTGTAAATACTGTCCACCAGCGGATATGTTTCCCGTCCGATGTCGCCTTGGAGAAACGCAAAATACCGTCCTCATACTTGTGAAAGCGAAGCTGCCAAGAGATATGAGGCACAGAACTGCGATACAGATAGCCAGAGAGAAATGCATAGTTGTTTCTCGGCGTGCAGATTAGTTGTCTTGGAATGTGTGAAGATAGTGGGGTGCTTTCCATGACATGGCATTCCGATCCTGAACCATCCTGCAAATCATTTTGACCACATGATGGGGATTCCTCAATACGAGCACTAAGACCCTTGGGAAGAGAGTCCTCTCGCAGTTCCGTGGCTTCACAATATTCAGTTGCAACAATAGGGGGGTTATCGGGCGATATGTGCGAAGGAAACGGTGTGATGGGGTGGTTCACCTGTGTGCGCAGCACTGGATCACCAAAGGGCCTCTCTCCCTTCTCTTCATCCTCCTCTTTATCCTCACATCGATTCAGCAGCTCTGCGATACAAGTAGACCGATTTAAGAGTGACATGCTGTCATCCCGCAGCTCCACAGACCCATCGTCTTTCCAAGAACTCAGCGAGGACCGTTGAAGTGCATTGGTGTCCGGCTGCATTGCACTAAACTGTGTGGTTTCTTGCAGCATCAAAGACTGGCGCTCATTTTCCTCCTGCAAGGCCAAACTTAAAAGGGGGGATTTAACGGATGTGACATCCATGGAAGCCGATGCCACAGCAGAACGAGAGAGCTCATCCTCTAAAGGCAAATCCTCAGAGACTAATGGGGATGAAGTAGAATTGCGGCATCGAAAAAGAGGGAGAGTTGTACTTGGCAGGGACACCGGTGGGTGCTGCAAGCAACTCATCCTCCTCCACCACTCCTCGCGCCTCTCCATGCATGCCTCAGACTGGATTAACATGATATCAACCCGAGCTAAACTCTCGAATTGCGCAAGCACCAACTGTTCCATACACCTCAGGTACATGTCAGTTCCCCCTGTAATCGATGGAGAGGACTCTTGAGACAAAGAAAGTGAAGGAACTTTCACCATCTCTCCTTCTCTTCGCTCTGGAATCTCCGCATGGTCAATTGAGCGCTGAATGATATTGTGTAGGTAGGTCAGTCGATCCTTTGTGCTGCCAGCAGAACCAGGGGGTGGGGGAGTGCGCGTGGTCACTATCGGTGGCAATGGCTCCGGCGCCAACGGAGACACGGGCGAATTCACGGCGTCACTCCGTTCGCTTTGGCCGGACGCAGTTCTCATATCGCTACTTCTTGTTGACCGCCGGGAGGAGAAATGACTGTCAAAAAAAGGGAGGAGGTACGGAAGAAACGGTGGGAGAGACAAAAGAAAAAAAAAGGGGGGGGGTGAGAAATGACACAATACCGCTCCGCTACATGAAAATCTTCCATCGCTCAGGAGTCGTAAACCCGCTGCCGCAGATGACAGAGAACAAAACTTCACCCCTGAAAAATTCATGTTTTGCAGCATTGTGATTTCTTTGCGTTGCTCACTCCCGTTTCCTCCACAAGGAAAAAAGCAACGCCGGGACGAAACCTCACAAACTACCCCTCCCCTTCACCACCGCCACCATTGCACACACACTTCAGAAACAAAATACACCACATTCATTTATTCTCTATGATGCAAAGTATTTTTTATGACTCTATGCTAATATGTTTGCCACCGCAAGAACCACAAGGCAAACACACGAATTACGGACACAAACAGATCAAGAGGGTCTTTTCTTTTTTATTAGCAGGGAAAGGTGGGGTAAAGAAACCCCCCTCCCTCAGTCGATGCATCGGCGTGCTCCTGCCCTTAATAACGCATCACCATGCAGATTCCGCTACAACTCTTCCACACGGACGATGGGACGCAGCGTTCCCATGTTTTCGCCAGCGACCACGTCACAAGGGAACTCAACTTCAACGCTCATTTCTGGAAATAGGCGATTCAAGACTTCACGAACACTACTCATGATCGCATCTGCCTCATCCGCCACTAAACTGCACGCATCGGTATGGCAGTCAATCCACACGCAGTCATGCACTGTGTTGGTGAGCACAGCAAGACCATTGTAGTTGTCATTTTGTAAGAAATGCCTCCACAACAACCCAAGCATGATCTGCACAATCTCCCCCGCAAATCCCTGGACAGGGTAATTCTTCAGATGCGTCGGTGAAAAGTTGGTAGACTTTGCAAACAATGACTTGTCACGCAACATGCCCTCCGGCACATCAGACTCCGTAAAGACATAGCGACTGCCAGTAATAACGGGAAACATACCTTTGAAAAACTGATGCCCTCTCACATTGCGCGATCCATTCTGCAGTGAAGCATCAAATTTGTTTGCAGATAAGGCAACCATGCTGTTAAATACATCCACCCCGTGGTACGTCTCCCGCTCCTTTTCGATCAGATTGCGGACCTGATCCTGCGTTAGTCCAGTGCTCTGACTAATCATCTTCACCCCTGCGCCGTACTGTCGTTGGAATGAGAATATCTTCGCCTGCTGGCGAAGTTTCACAAACTCTGGCTCCTTGTCCCTCTTTGCCCTTTTGAATATATCGGCGTACTCAAGATCAGGACGCATCATAGCCACACGCTTGCAGTGAAAGTCTACCTTAGAGCGCAAATCATCCAGCATCTGTTGATCGTTTGCAAGAACAGCCAGGGCAACCACCTCGAGTTGTGAATAATCCGCCTCAACACACATGCCCTTCTCCTTGTAGCGGCTGACAAACATTTCTCGAAGAGGTGATTTATCTTCTTTTGGAATATTCTGGCAATTTGGATTGGCACTCGCAAGACGTCCTGTGTTGGTTTTGTTGTGTATCAGCTCATGGTGAATGCAGCTATCAACACTGTGCACGAGTGACACCATCCCCGTACCCCCATCCGTGTTTTCATAGTACGTACTGATGAGTTTCTCCATGGCCCGTAGTTCCAGAATTGTTTCCGCTGTCTTATCTCCATGAGTATTTTTGAAGTAATTCAACGAATCCTCACCAACCTGCAGCTGCCTTGTGGCCGTACTCCGGAATTTCTGCATCACTTGCTCGGCGTCAAGCTGCGTCCGCATATATGATGCCAGACGACCAGCAACTGGCACCTCGACCACATCATCATGGGAACAGAGCGCCGCAAAGGCGTCGTAAACAGAGGCACATGTTCTTCCAAGTAACGTCATCAGAGCTAATCGCTTGCGATCATCCTCCTCAAGCGAGTTGTAATACCCTACAAAGGCGCGTCGGTCACGAAGAAGAATAGGTAAATTGTTAGATACTCTTGCCGTGTCTTTGTTCTTCGATTTGCGCAGCTTCTTCACTACGGTATCAGGTTCAACCGCCTCCCTACGCTGCAAGACAGCGTTTCCAATGTGAAGAAAAACGTCAATATAAAAGTTGCACCATTCCTCTGGTTTCATAGTGGCCTCTTGTAATAATTTCTTCCGGAAGGCATCAGCTGTCACATTTTTTGACGAGCCCGGACGAGGGAGAGCCTTCATTGGAATCACAAGCTTTGACTCATCAGAGGGACCACGCGTCTTCCATACAGCCTCAGTGTCAGCCCCATACGCGTGCCGGTAGTACGAAAGTGTTGATACGGTATCTGCTATGCTGATCACGTAACGTTGTCTTGGTTCCGCACTAGAATTTAGGCCGTCATGAGATGCCAAGTAAGCTTTAATTCCCTCGTCTGAGTGCAACAGACGTGCATAAGAGAATGGAGCATCCCTTGCTAATATAGTGACGTGTGCGTCGACAAAAACGTTCGCGCCCACTGACGAGGGATCGCTGTCTTCGTCTGCTGGGAATAACATCTCTGTATGCATCTCCACCTGCTGCTCCAGAAAGGTGCGCAACACCTCGCCTTTGTCTGGTTGGTCAACCCCAACAGTTAAGGACTCACCTGTAACAGCATTTTTTAGAAAAAGCTTACCAATAGTACCTTCCAGAGTCGGGGTTATCGATGAAAACAAAAAGATGTGGCGCCTAGGGAGCAGGTTGGCAAGAGCATCGGGTTCACTGCGTTTATCGTGCTCCATCCGCGACACGGCCACCATTGGTCGGCTGAGAGAGTCTGCTATTGAGGCACTCTTTCGAAAACCCGCTTGCTTTACATATGCCTCGAAGTAAGTCTTGAATGTCCTTGTCCCTTTTTCCAGTGATCCGCCAGTCGCAATGAGGCAGTCAGCCGGGCCAATCACGTACACCGGTGGGCGCAGAAAAACACCTTTGGGGTAGCGATTGGCGGTGTAGTCCTCCGGTTGAACGAAAAGCGTGTGGCGCTCAAAGGTTTCCCCTGGTAATATTTTGCTTTCGCGAGCGTTCGTGTTTAGCTTCAATTTCCCACCGAAAAAAAAAGCAATGAGATGCTGATTAGAGGACCAGTTGAAGTATTTACGGCAGTCTACAGGGATCTCTTTAGGAATAGAGTCATCCAGATGTTTTCGCAACTCCGTGATTCTTCCCATCAACTCATTACTTTGCGTTACTGCCAGTTGCACGTTCGTCTTTAGACCGTTGTATTCCATCTCTGTGGTACAGAGGAGACCATCCATACGGGCTGAGATTATGATTGCTTGCCGTTGTGTGAGCGCACGCTCCATGTGTTTCTTGAAAATTAACTCTGTGTTCTCCAGGTCACCGTGAAGATACTCCACCAGCGTTGCAAAAGGAATCTCATACGTTTCCTTGCCCATAGCCCACGCCTGCTTCACCGCATCCAACTTTGGAGTTTGACCGCCGTACGACTTGGCTACATCCTCGAGACCGGCCCCGTGACCAAGTTTCACCTCATGTCCTGTCAGTAAATACTCAGCGTACATCGTATCCCACACCTTCCCGCCACGTTTGAGAAAGCGACGCAGCTCCACATCACGCCAAATGTGCAGCAAATCGAATTTGATGTTGTGACCCACAATAACATCGTAATCATCAAGTGGTGGAAGAAAGAGAGAGTGCTTTGATGATCCCTCAACCAGAAAGCACGTACTTGTAACGCCAACATCATCGTAGCGAAGAGCAACATTACGGCCAAAATAACGCGTTGGCATAAATACTCTTCCCTTGTAGTCACGGGCACCGGATAGTACAATGTAGTTTTCACGTGTGAAGGGGTTCGCGACACGCTTGTAGCGTCGAACAGTTGTGGTCTCAAGATCCAGCACCAAGTAGCGTGCTAGAGACTCAACCACCTTTTTTTCTCTCTCAAGACGCTCAGGGTTCTCGTAAATATTCGAATGCCATTGCTGCAAACGGAACACCACCTCAGCATCATTGACATTTATGTTATTAAGGAATGCGGACTTAGTCACATGAGAGACGGGATTATTTCGCTCCTCTTCCTCCAATACAGTGACACGCTTCCACGTCTGCTGAACATCCTCCTGAGGGGGAATGCTACTCAGCGCTGACATCAACGCCGGTGGGACGCGGTGCAGACGGTCAGAGAACAGTTTATTCGCAAGAGCCGTAAAGCCCTGCTGAAGCTTCCGGTCAAGAATCACCTCTTCTTTCTTCAGCGTGACGTCTGGAAAGCAGTTCAACCGAATAATTCCCCACATGGCGCGGGGATCCGTCTCTTCGCTGAGACCTGCTGCAACATTCACTCCAACGAAGAATGGGGCCAAACTAGAGACCTCTGTCACAAAAAAAGGACACGATGGTCGACAACTCCGCGCAAAAGCGAGAAGTTGTGCCGTTTTTGTAGGGCCTGTTGGGACGAAGAGCGAGATGGAAGATGTACCTTCGCCATATAGAAGTCCGTTCAGGGCGTTACGCTTAGCTGTCTCTTCAGCCAAGCTGCGAATCATGTGAACTGACTGTGTTCTTTTCTGTGCATCATATATTGTGACAATCATCGTATATCCTTCTGCGATAGTGCCTTTACCGACCCGCACGTTGATATCTACCACGAAGATATTGACAGCTTTCACCACACGTCGTACGATCTGCTCAACAGGATCCAATACCTTTCGGTTTCCCGTCGTGCCAAACTTCTTGTGAACATTGAACAGGACACACCAACAAAGAAGAGCGTCACGTGCAGCGCCTATAGAGTCGGCACAATCAGAAGAAACAAATGACCCCGTTGCGAAATCAAATACCAAAGGGTCCACGGTTGAAGGACTAAACTTCGCTCGCTGAAGCAAAAAGGCGGCGTGCTCCAAACTAGTGGGGAGATCCATGCCTCGCACAAACTGCTGTTGATTCTTCATGGCAAGAAATGTAATACCCCAGGCATCTGGAGCCATCACGATTTGCTTTCTGGACTTTTCCTTGATGATCGCTGCCGCTTCCTTGAGAGCAGCAGAGGAGTCGCTTGGAAACAAAATACCTGCAATGTAATCCTCGCCGATACGTCCCTCCATCCAAAAGGCCGCCTTCCAGAGCGTGTCCTTCTTCATGCAGACGAGCTCGTTCGTTGTTGGGCAGTAGAGGGAGTAGTCATCAGTGGTGGAGTTCCACCCCAGCGTGAAGAGGGCGTACTGGGACATCGCCAAGAGCTTCTTCAGTTCAGACTGCGCAAAAGTGTCAAGCAGTCGCCTCGGAGAACTTGAGAGCAACGGGTGAGATACGGGCACAGGCACCGGTGACCCTGTACGACATGGCTCTGCTCCTCCAGCAGGTTGCGACACACTGCGGCTCACCGTATGTAAGGCTTGAGGTACTGGAAAAATGAGTGGTGATAATTGCGGCAACAGCAGCAGATGCTTCAGTCGGAAGAGTCGTCGCAGCATCGAGAGTATCTAAATGTATATATTCATAATGCACCGGTAGATGATAAAGAGCGAGGAAGAAAGGAAGAAGAGTGAGACTCACGAATAGTAGACGTAATTAAAAGCATTCCAGAACATTTGCCAAGTCCTAAAACTTTCGGCACATTTTTTTTTTCAAAACCTGCGCATGGTGTCTGAGGGAAAGGATGGAGAAACTTCAAGAAGAATTCCTACACTACTTACATCGGGAAAACCGCGTCCCATGTGCAACCCTTGCAGCGTTGCGGTTTATACATTTCAAATAAAGAAAGTAGTTTATCGTCTGACTTCCAGCAGAAGATGTGGAAGAGAGGAAACTGAAAAAAAAAAAAATGGAAAGAAAAGTCGAGCATTCACGCCACCCATTGACACTACTCAACCACATCAAGAATAAGACCGACACCAGCGATTGTCCACTTCCTCTCCGGCTGTTTTGTCTTGAGCCAGAAGCCCACAACATAGCCGGGACCACGCTGCTGTGTCTTGTACACTGGGCATTCGTATTGATCACGACGCTCAATCTTTGACAGCGGCAAGGAACGTACTGTCATGATGGGCATCTTTGGGTAGAGCTCCTTCATTCTGCTCTCCTCAATACAAGACGATCCTGAGTCCCAGCGCGCACCTTCCATTGAGAGACCAGAAACGTGGCAGCCGTCACGGGCATTGGTCTCAATTTGGTCGGCAGATTTTTTCAGAATATCTACCACTAGTGCCATTTGGTCAAGATCAAAACTGTTAGTGATGGAGGTGGTTTGCATGATGGCTGTCAAGAACGACATTGGATTAAAGAGAAGTGCGATATTCGTCACCTTCGGGGTCTGTAATTCGCCAGTCCAGTTCATCAGCTGATCGTTGCGCAAGAGGAAGTTTTCCATCCAGGACCCAAGTGCGCGCAAAGACATGAAGGAAACCTTTTCCCAGACGCCTGGAAGCTTGTCAAGATAAATTTCGTCAAAAAGCAACTGCATCGCCGCAGTCATTGAAAGAGCACCCTTGAGACCAAGATCAAGTTCCTCCAAGGTCGTTTTAAGAGTACCAGTCAAAAGATTCATGCGCTCACATTCCTGATAAAACACGTGCTGTTGGGGTGTGCGTTCATCCTCAAGACGCTCAGCCAGGTCCGTAAGATTGTGAGGCTCTGGAAGACGCTCGCGGAGCTCATCAATCTTCTGCTGCACGACCTCCTGTGGACTGAGCATGTCAGCACCAGTGTGTTGCTTAGGTTGCAGCTCGTTGATAGTGCGAAACAAGACATCTGCCTGCACGGTACGGTAGTTAATTTCAGCGTTCGGGTGGAGACCAAAAAGAAGCGGGGATTCGGCTGGAAAGTTCTCCGAATTGATCAGCCAATCCATGTACTCGGCGTAGCTCATGGGCGCAGGCACCTCAATCCCAGGCGCCAGCTGAAGGCCATCGCAGCACTCTGCCACGAGGTAAGTTCGAAGATACGCCATGCACAGCACACGATCCAAGTCATCCGTAATGTGTCCTCCGTACATAATCTCACCAAAGACATATCGAAGATCCTCCCATGGAACCTTGGGGCGATCCTCAATATAATTAGCTGCCACCTCCATACACGTATTCAAGTCCCCCACATTGAAGGGATAGACCCTGTTCCACCCCAGTGAGCCGAACTTCTTACGCTCCACCACCACAGAGTGAAAAAAGCACATGGCGAACATAATACAGCGAAATTCCGTCGGCTTTGCACTCCGTTCCCAGGGCTCATCACTGAAATTCGTCATTGCTCGAACAATATTCGAACGGATACCAGTGGGCGGCTCAGATGTAAGTTTGATGGAGCGCTGCAAAACGCCGATGGGGATTACATTCGAAGGCTCAGCACTTAGAAATACACGAAATTCCGGGTGTCCCTTCGGGCCTTCGAAGTCATCATCATCATCATCAGCGCCACCGTCGTCTTCTTCCTGTCCCTTATCTTGGTTCCCCGCGTTGTCTTCGTCCTTCGCATCACCCATGGAAGCTGGTTCGATAGACGCCGAGACATCTTCAGATCGCCCTTCACCTGTGCTTGCACCTCCCTCCTCCGACCCTTCTTCTTTCTCTTTTCGTTCAGAACGATCGCCCTGAAAAATTTTTCTTGCTGCAGCGCGCTTCTCCTCTCGCTTTTTCTCCGCCTGTGCCATGCGAGTATAAATCTCAGCGTAGGTGTCAAGACGGCGCTCCAGGCTCTGTAGCCACTTCTGCACAAGGTGAATGTTGTTCAGTAACGCCCATCCACCATGGATGAAGCACTTCTCTAGTGCACGATCCGCAACAACCTCCTGCCCTTGCCCAAGTGACACATTGTACAGTCGTTCATTATCGTACGTGTACCCAAGTTTTCGACCCGCCTCCTCCACAGCCCGAACTGGATCCACACCAGGGGAAAGAATAAAGAAAAGCGGTGTGGTCGTCGTCGATTCTTTAATCGAAACGGAAATATCGACTGCCTGGTCGGAAACAAAAAAGCGGCCAATATTGTCACACACAAACGTCTCCAGTGCAGAAGTTAGGCGGTCAGGACGTAGGCAGCGTAGTACAAGAAGCCGCTCAAACTGTGTAAGATTCTTCCACTCAGAGGGCATCTTCTCCAGCTCAGGCTTTTCCGTCTCCGCCCACTGTTTCCAGCGGTTGTTCTCCGACATATCACTCGGCAGCAAATTGAAAGGCGGTGTCGATCCCTCAACATCTGCCAATGCCTGCACTGCAGCCCAATTCGGCTCGGTGCACCACTCCGTGACCGTCTCTGGAAGCGGCACACCCAACTTCCTTTTCCCGCGAAGCAAGAAATCAAGCTGTTTCATGTCAATGTCACCCTTCCGCTGGAGAATTGCAAAGGTCAGCAAACTAGACAAAATCAGCTTGTGCCGTTCAAATAAACCACGTGAAACATACGCAAACACTGTCTCCATTATGGATTGGAGCACATTCTCCACCCGCTTCTCCACATCATTTTCGTTTTCAGGCTGCACTGCCTTCTCTAGGGCTTTGTTAAAGACCACCATAAAGGCCTCGAGCGAATATTGATACATGTGGTCAATTTTCCACAGTTGATCGATTTGAAAGAACAGTAGCGCACCCCTAACAGCAACACTAGTGTACGTTAGACGGCTTTGGGCGATATCTTTCTGCGTAGACACCGCCTGTGCAAAAGAAATGTTGATCTCTTTGGACTTTTTCTTCGTATTTTCAAGATTTTCAATGAGAGCAACATTCTCCAAGATGTCACCTGTGGCATTCGTTAACTCGTAGAGAAGACCATCCTCACATTTCTGAAGCTCGATCGTCATGGTATTCATCTGGCGAAGAAGAGTACCTCGTTTTTTCTCAAGGTCTGGACGTTCCTGGTTCACCACAACAGCAAGAAGCTGATCTTCAAGACCGACTTCTGTTACCATGAAGTTAATAACGGTCGTCTGCGCATTTACTTCCGGGCCATAAAAGGGATTTCCAAGTTTTGTCTGCAAGAATAGGCGGAATTTCGGATTGTACTCCACTTCGGTTGCGCCAAGTTTGATAAACACACGACCACCCTTCTTGAATGTTTGGCGACTCAAGACACCATCTAGAACAGGTTCCACAAATTCGCCCATTGACTCAATGACACACGGTAATCCTTCTTCAATACACGTTTGAAGGGTCCGCTGCCATGCCTTCTGTGAAGTTTGGATTACTTTCAACCCATTTTTCCCCTCACGAGTGCGAATCCACCTGATTCCCTGAAGTTGTGGGTCAATCAACAGAGGCCATCTCGTACAGTTTGTCACAATAGCTCCATTCTCCGTTGAAACCCTATCTGAAGGAAGACCCTCGTTATTCCATGAAGCCACTGTCGCCTCTGATGTAAGAACATTCATCGTGATATCAAGGTTTTCTGTCATGGGAATACCTAACTGCCTTACCATTGGTAACCAATCCTCAAACACAATACGTTCACGAAATGCTTTTGAGAAGGGGCCAATGTACGAAACAAAAGACGCTCCCAGAAGGACATCGCCTACCAAAAGATCGTTGGCTTTTTTTAGCTCTTCAATAGTATTCCCCCATCGAACACTTTCATCCGCCAAACCAGTTACAAGACGCTGAGCGAGATCCATTTTCAGCTGTGTCTTCTTCGCTTTTAGCTCGATAGCGTTTGCCGATTCTACCGCCTCATTGTATTGTCCCATAAGAAGTTCAAGTTTAGCGTTAAGGTCAGCCACTTTGTCTTGAATCTTCTTCAATGCGGTCCTACTCTGATGTAGACGCTCTTGAGCCTCAGCGAGTCTCTCCTCCTTTGGACGAACTTCACAGCGCACCAAATGATACTTGTTAATACCAACAGCCCACTTGCACAAACCTGCTGCAGCGAAAGATTTTGTTTTGATGTTCTCAGGGTCAAATGCAGGATTTGTTATGTACATCTGAATTTGATCAATGCATACCTGTGGAATATTGTTCACATCGAAGCCTTTCAGCTCTGCCAAGAAGCGGTCCACCTGATTCATCATCTTCTTGCATTCCGCCCACGTACGGTTCTTTACCGATGGAATAGCACGAGGATTTGACGTCAGAACCCTGACGCAAATCGCAACCATCTGCACGTCCACAGGAGGCTTGCCCAAGTTTTTAAGCTCTGAAATCGATGCCTTGTCAAGCGTGTCGAGTGCTGCGAGGGCTTCCTCCACCAGGGGTCTGGCCTTGGCCAGATCCTCCGCACACTGACTTTCAAAAGCTTCCACCTCTGCAACAATCTTGTTTGTTTTCTCCTCCTCTCTCGCGGCAATAGTGCTCTGCTCCTCCACAATCGTTTTTTCTCTACCCACTGTTTCCATCAGCACTGCAGTCTTCTGCCGTGCCTCTTCAACCTCCACACCCTCTCGTTGAAGAACATCCTGCAGCGCCGCCACCTGCACCCCAGCCTCCTTGATCTTATCTATGCCATTAACCAGCCGTTGCGTTCTATCATTCAATTCATCTCTCTTTTTGGTAAGAAGCTCCTTGTAAAACGCAATAAGTTCCATGAATGATTTGGGTGTGGTGTACGCTCTTCGCTTCTCCTGAAGATAATACTCCTCACACATTTCGGTGACCTTTTCTTGACAGAAGGCCATGAAATCGGCGATGTTGATCGTCATCTCCTTTCCACCCAACTCAATCTCCGACAAAAACCGACGAGCGACTGACTTAAGAGCCTGTTCCGGCCAGCGCAAAAACCAGTCGATGACAGTTGTGTTTGCAAGCGCAGGAAACTGACGGCACCACGCGGCAAAGTTCTTGCTTACTGGAGAAAAACAGAGGATAATGTGCAGATTAGATCGTACCTTAGAGATAAAGTACTCCCAACAAACATCCGGATTTGAGTAGTCCGTGAAACCAGCTGCCTTTACCTCGTTGGTAATGGACCCCACTATACCATCACGTTCATCTTGGTTAAAAAGCTCTGGAACGTTGCCGCTGGCAAGCATATCGTTAAGATACACCAGCATATCCTGCGTTACAATTTGAGTGTCGGTTATGATAAAGGCAAATGGATATCCCTTTAAGCCGCACTTGCGATACAGCTCTTGCATGTCGGTACGAAAGTCAGCGATGCCATAGGTGCTTGTCACGAGAATTTGGAAAATATCATGACCATTGATGTATGAGGCAAGACGTGCAAGCGATTGTTTGCCAGAACCTCCAACACCAACAAGCAGCGCGTTGCCTCGCGGGTTATATGTAATGCGTGCAATGCGGCAGACATGTTCAACCGCCTGGTTGAAAAGAACCAGGTCCATACGAGCATAACTATCGTTGTACTCGTTTAGTTTCTTTATAAGATGGGATTGAGCAGTCTCGAGTGTAAACTCCTCGTATACACCCTCTTCCCCTTCCTGTGTGGTGTAGAATGGTCCCCATATTAAAGGCTCTTGAATCAACTCCTTTGGATTAATGTCAGTGAACCCAGCACGACTAGCCACCTCAAGAATAAGTGCATCGTAGCGGACTGCGTCATCTGGATCTGCCATACGGTCACGGAACGTGCGGTTACACTCATGGACCCAGAGGCGTGCAAATTGCAATGGCGTGGTATGCACCTTAGGGTGGGCCTTACAAAGACCTTGAAAGATGTTGAACATCTCTCGCATATTCCACTGATAGTGAAACTTGACAGCTGTGGGGAAGAACTGCTTTGAGATCAGGTAATGCAGCTCAATTGTGGCATTAGTGATGTGTGTTGTCATCGCATCACGAATATCGCGCGAAAACTTCTGTGTGTGGGCCCGAAGGATTTGACCATAAATACTGACCAGATCTGCTTTTTCAGGCATGTTGGTGGAGAACACGGCGAAATGTCTCAATAAACGGTCCAATATTGTGAAGGTACCAGATTTGGGATTCATTGCACCAACGTAACGTAAATCCACAACTTCCTTCTGGATGATCTTTACGCGATCATACCAAAATCCATAGCTGACGTGTTGCTGGAGAAGAGCGATAGCCTCTTGTGTTCCATACTTGTCTGGTGCCGGCATATTCATGTCGTCCAGAAAGAAGACCAGTTTTTTGCGATTAAACGGACCATACGTACGGCCTGAGCGCTTCTCCAAGGACTGCTCCATCACCGCCTGAAGGCCACTAGAAGAAGTCCGTGCATTAAAGGAAATGACACGGAACAGTACATGATCCTTGTCCAGGGATCGCAATTTGGACATGATCAAATTCGTTTTACCAGTTCCGGCAGTTCCAATCAGCATGACAGACCTTGCATTGTCCATCAACAAGCTCATCAAATGCGACATTCGAACACCATCTGCAGTCTGCACTGATACAGTTGAAAGCTGCCTATCAGGATCAGGAATGTAGGGCTGCACAAGGTCACTCCAGGGCTTCCACTCATATTGATAAACGCCACTTTCATCCTTCTTTTTATCAATGTAGAAGTCAAACACAGATCCCGTGTCACTGATCTTCATATTGGGGAACTCCTTTTTCCACTGATTGGAGAAGTTCATTCGTTGATCTACACGACCATCGGAGCCTGGGAGTGGCCCACCAAAGGCCCAAATCACGGCAAAAACAAAATACTTTTCACAAACCTCAAAGGGGTTTAGATTCTTCGACAACTCATCGGGAGACATTTGACCAAAAATACCCTCCAGAATGAAGCAGATTGTCTGCACCACGTTTATGTCCACAATAGACACAATTGGTTTCATGCTACGTTTCCAGAACTCAAACACGAAGGGAACGTACTTGTCGAATAGACTGTCAAAAATTGTTCCCTCGCGCTTGTCCCGGCTGGCGATCCACTTGTCCTTGAAAGGACCCCAACCAAGATCACTTTCATTGATAAAGACGACACCAGCGCGGGACACCGTAGCGGGTGACGCATTACGCAAGTGAGAAACTTCAAATATCATGCGCATGGAATCTGTCAACGGAATACGCTCATTTGAGACCAGTGTCAGCATCTTGTTGTCATCCATCACAGTATTCATAGACTCAATCCACTCGGCATCAATAATGCCATCAAGCACAATCCATTTCATATTCTGTCTCTTCTTTGATTCCAACGCATAATCACGGAAGATAGAAGACAATATACCATCTCGCCACTCCTTGTTGGGGGTAAAGTATCCGTACAACTCGTTAGACGTGATAGCCTTTGGGTTCAGACATGAGGATACCGCCTTAGCCTTCCATTTTTCCCGATGCAACTTGGTAAGCGCAGCCTGCAAACATCTCCAGCACTCCGTTTTGCCAGAGCCAGCAGCACCCAAAACAAAGACGGAGTGACGGACATGTAGTAGCTCTTCATACTGCACGCATTTTAAGATAAATATATCATTTTCACCAGGAAGATTTCCTTGCTCAATGCAAACTTCTTTGCATGCAGCAACCAAGTCAGGTTTATCCTTTTTTGGTACTTCCAAGTTTGGAAACAGAGAACGAATAAGACCCATAAAGACGTAAACATCATCCTTGCTAAGCTTTGCCATATTTGTGTCACGCAACGCACGCATAAGCACATTACGTTCGGGGATCCCAGGGTCACCACGTTTCAGAGCACCAGCAATATACAAGACGGATTTGACGGCACGAAGACCCCAATCATAGTGGTCTTGCGGAGACAGCAGCTCCTTGTTTAATCGGTAGAGAGTTACAAATTTCAGCGCAAGGTCTTTGGCATCCCCAAACCCTTCAGCAGCCAACATAATCTCGCAAATATTCTTGAGATCAGGAACAACCATGGCGCATGGGCGAAACAAAGACTTGATGTTCTCAGGGAGTTCAGTACGACCAGCATAACCGGGGTTCATCGTAATCCACATACCAACAGAAGGAATGATAGAAATCTCCTCGTCAACGAAACGAAACCGTTGCTTTTGTTCCTTTAAGGCGTTCAGAATAGAACCAACTTGTGTTGCGACAACAGATAACACCTCGATAGAAATTCGGTTAAACTCGTCGAAACAACCCCACGAACCCGACATTGCAAGCCCTTTAAATATCTGACCGAGCGTAATGTAGTTCATCTGATCGGAACAGTTGAAGACGTAACATGCAATTCCCATGTTTCGTGCAAGATCTTTGGTGGTTTCTGTCTTTCCAGTTCCAGCCGGTCCAGCAGGTGCCCCACCCTTCTTTAGGCGGAGAGCCTGAGTAAGAGTAATGTAGCAGCGATCGGTTAGCTTGGTGATTACCAGACATCCACACAAGCCAATGTACTCGTACCCATTGACAAATTCGGCATCGGCAATTCGAATCTCATTCCCTTTTGCCTCATCCCAGTAGTAACGCAGTTGTGACTGCCAACTGAAAGCGTCCGCAGCATCGACACGTTCATCCACCATTGTCTGCACGATATCACGATTATGTACATCAATGGTAATAAGATGAACAAGCATTTTACGGTCATTGGACGTTCGATCAATCAGTACCTCTTTGACAAGGCTATCAAGTTGACTTTTCTGGTTTTTCAAGCAGTCCTTCATGCCGAAGTCATTACCCTCCTCAATTTGAATAAACGCTTGATGAACCTCAGTTGTAAACCAGATACGTGAAGCAACAATAATCGCCTGACAGGGATACTGATAGATCCACTCGTTTCGTGGTTTTTCAATGTAGCTCGCATTCGCCTCTTTGATCTGCTTCTTCACTGCCCTTTTCATAGCACCAATAAGTCCATCAAGCCACACCTCAACAGGACCTTCACAGGTGTAATCTTCTGCAAGACTGACCTTCTCGCCCTGCACAGAAACCATCTCATAAGTGTCTTTCGGACCAGCACGCACATTGGGATTCCCCGTAAACGTAAAAGTTTCCACAGAGTCTATAATCTTGCTCATGTGTACCATGACCGCCCTTGGATCAGATCCCTTGGAGAGAATATCGATCAGATCGGTCGCAGACACAAAGAAGAAACGTGGGAATATTTTGCGTTTCGTTTCCAGGTAATCGGAAAGAGCCTTCTCACATTGTGTCAAGATATCCTGAATGTAATTGAGAGTGTGATCCAGATCCTCATCTCGCTCCAACTCCCTCCGTAATGCGTCGCTGCAGATCACTTCGATGACATTCGTATACTTGTGAGCCTTGCTCATAAGAATTCGAAATACCCGATCTGCCTCAGCAAAGTTCCTTGCATCATCAGGAAGTTGCTCTTTGATATCTTCGGAGGAGACAAAAATAGGGAACAAATTCATCCACTGCCTTTGGATCTCAATCCACTTGCCCGTACATGTGTCAACAATACCGAGATTCTTTTGCCACAGAATGACCTTGTCATAGAAGTATTCCACAAACCGATCAGACAGCATCGAGGAAAGTGCGTTATTGTCGTTTTCCAGCTGCTCCACAACTTCATCCACGGAATCCAGAAGGTAGGTGTCCAGCTTCTCGTTCCTGGAATAAGTAAAAAACATCTTTTCCCAAATATCGATGATTTTATTGAGGTTCGTCTCAATCCGAAGTTCCTTGTCTGCCTTCTCGACAATATTCGCCACCTCCTCAGAAAATTTATGAAGTCCGAGAGCAAAGAGTTTCTCCAGCGTAAAGTCCGTTGCCTCAGGATCGATATTTCCCGGCTGCTTCGTTGTGGTCACTAGCAGCTGCCAGTGTCGAGGCCGCATGGAAGGCGAACTCAACGACTGACAAAGCGGCAATGAGGTTCGCATATTCCGAACTTGCTCATCCACCCCCTTGAAGCAATCCCAGGATTTTACTTTCATCGGCTGCTGTTGAAGTTGTTTAAAAAGCTTTTTACACTCGTCTTCAAACAATGACACATCCGCATTTTTAAAGGTTGATGTCATCCAATCACTGAACTGGGACATGACGTGTTCATTTAAATCCCATACCTGTTTTAGCATCATTAAGTCATGTCGACATTCCCTGATTTCCTTGAAGAGAGCTGGAGTCAAATCAAACAATTCCTGGAGGTTTTGAAGCTCTTTCGCCTCCTGCTCAATCGCCATGAAATGGCGGTAGACCTCATCCATTTCTTCATAAACGATGCTGCGGTCAATGTCATAACTAAATAGACGCTTTTGTCGGAATTCTTGAGCCTCCAGTTTCAGTCTTTCCTCGAAAAGCAACACCTGCTCCTTCACCTTCTCTGCCTCCCTATCCTGGACAATCGAGTTCTGCGCCCGGACGTTTAAGGCTTTTTTGTTGAGTGCAATCCACTGCTCCGGCGCAGGCTTTCGGAGTTCATCCAACTTCTCGATCTTTGACAGATCCACGTCTGTTACAGCTGATGTATTTGCATGACTCTTCAACATTCGAATGGCAGCCTGAATGGGAACAAACATGCCACCAGACTCATCCTTTTCCTCAGCTCCCATTACTTCGGTATTCTTGCAACGGCAGTCTCTAATCCAACGCATGACACACTTCAATGACTCCACGTTACCGTCAAGAACTTCGACGTCCAACCCCTTGTCCGCTTCACTCATGAAGGCATACAGATTCTCTAAATCAGTCGAAATTTTGTTCACCAAATAGTCCGAATACATGTCCTTCCATTTCTTGCAAATATCACGCAATGCAAGACGAAGGGGTTTCACGTCAATCGAAACAAATCCTTCAACTCGCCGCTCGTCAGTGCCACTAATTCTCACGCCAATGCGTTCGTAATCAGTGATGGCTCGGTCAAATTCCTGAAGACTCACACCGAAGTATTCCTTTGACACCTGGGGTGTTTCCTTCGCCAAATCCTCCTCCATGTAGCTGGTACGTCGTCTAACAACTTTATCTGCCTCCAAAAAGTTTGTAAATGTCTTTTTTCTATCGGTTTCCCACAAATGCTTAAATTCATCAAAGTTGCGACGATAATCCTCACAAACCTCAAAGTTCTGCGTCAGCAAACTGTCAATTTCATCGCCCAAACGCTTCACCTCGTCGCTATTTCTAATCTCTGTGGCATAATTCTGACCACTCACAAGAGATGTAATAAGTTCCGCCCCCCCTTCAATCTCCGATATAGCATTGCTCAGCAGCTTTCGGATCGAAGGGTCCTCCTGTGTCACACCCTCAATGTAGGGTTCATAGCGCAATGACTGCGTGGTGCCTGCCGTCGGCTTCGTCAGGCAAAGCCTCACCTCAACCAGCGGTATACCCTCATTTTCAGACAACCAGTCAGGATCCAGTTGATTCCGTATACAGGTCAAAGAGTGCACAACGGAATCCTTAATGGCTTTTTTCAGTACGAAATCCACGTACTCCACATACTTCTTCCATACATCAGAGTCCTTTGTAACACGAGGGGAACCCTCGCTTTCTTTGAGATGGTTAACAGCTTCAAAGCTCTCATGCAGAAGAGCATGAATTTGTTCTCCTCGATCAGCAAAATCCTTGTTACGCTCCTTGATATAATCCAAAAAACCTTTCCTCAACTCGTGCTCAGACATTGTCCTCGCACCTTCAGCACGATTGAGAGGAAGAAACTTATCATTTTTTCGAAATTCTTCTAATAAGTCTACCATACGCTGAACATTCGTGTGAAACGTTGTCACAACTCGATCGATCCCACCAACCTTCTGCAGGGCCTTTTCAATAAACATATCGACTTGGTTTCCATCTTGCCAACATACCTCTGTCATCCCTTGATGAATGATAGTCTCAAAGGCATCGAGTTCCCCTTGAATAAGTGGCCTTTCATCTTCATGACGCAAAGATTTCATAAAGTTGTTGTAAGTCCAACTTACGTGGTCGAGCTTGATCGTTTGAGAACGATAAATTTCTCTCTTCTCAAATATAGCCTGAACGTCAGGAGGGACGTCAAGTTTTTCTCGATCACGGGTATCAAATGAGTTCATCACCTCTAAATAGTAAACTTCCCTCAATGTTTTCACAAGTGCAGGATCAAAGTTTACTTTCAGCTTGTTATTGCGACCCATTTCCAAGAGAGGCAACTTTAGCTTGTCTGTACTAATTGCACCAACGTCGGCACGCCATGCATCATAGTTTTCACGGATAGCACCACCAAAAACACTTCTCAGTTTCTCGAAGAGCTGCATCGTCTCGATTCCAAAATCACTGTTAAGGACCGCAGGCGAAAGCTCACTCACACGGGTGTGAGACTCATTGATTCGGTCAAGGAGCGCACTACACCTCACAACTGCCGCTGCGAGGGGCGGGATATTCGGATAGGACCTTGCTGCTTCACCCTGATAAAACGATTCTTGAGCCGCAAGAAGATCTTGATGAAAGTTCTCCAAAACGGCATTCTGTTTCTTTGACCACTCCAGCTGAACCACAGTACGATCAAGGAAGCTGTCAAATGTATCGACTGCCTTGAAGACTTCGGAAATGGCTTTAGCATCATCAACAGTCGTTACAAGGATTTCCCCGAGACGTCGTTCAAGATCTCGAATAATGCCACGGAACTTAGAATAGTCTGCATCAAAGCGCGGATCATCGACATCCAGTAGGTTATACTCTACTCCAAAGAAATCAAGATACGCTTCATCAAAGGCAATTTTAATATCCTCCGCCTCTTTGGTGTGCATCTGACTCTTCACCCCCCCAACCTTAATGTTTTCCATCTTCTCAAAAAGCACTGCAGTTTCCATAATGTCCAATAGATCATGGCACCGCTCCAGGAAAACATCCAACCTGGAGAAAAATGAGGAGTTTTGAAACCTCCAAGGTCGTGTCGTACCTGATACATGAGATTTGTAATGAAAGTAGGTCGCCTTGAACTGACCACAAATCGCTAGAACTTCCCCAAGCCGCAATATCGCGTCTTTTTTCTCAAAACTTTTCGCAAATTCCTCAACATTCACATGTTCAGTTGCCATGCCGACGAGGTCATTGCACATTTGACGAAGGAGGACAACAAGACGTGTTGAAGAGTTGTAAAAGCCCGATTGGGTCCACAAGAGATAGAGATAGTGAAAAAGTCGCTTAAAAAGGCCACTTGATGCCAGTTGTGAAAACTCCATGTGGCCAGGTGAAGATGGACTCATAGCCTCAAACTCAGCCTCAATCGGTTTGAGAAAGCGATAGTTGTCCCTTGCTTCAGTGGAAGCACTCTTTAGTTCGCTCAAGAGTTGAGAATAGGGGAAAAAGTAGCTGCTTTCAGACTTCTTAAGAATCACCAGAATTTTCAATGCCTTCACAGAGTATACTTGTTCCTCAAGATTCTCTAGATTTTCCGCTTTACTTTTCCAAAAGGCAATCTCGTCGAGGGGCCCGGGATGCGTTCCTCGGGTAGTAAGGTCGTCTGCCATTTTTTCAGGAGATGATTCAATTGCCGCACGAATCTGGGTAGTCCAGGCAATAACAGTGGTCTCCAAATGATAGATAAACTCAGACTCAAAAGGACCATCAGTCACCCGTGAAGGTAACTGCACATGTGGCATCGGAAGAAGCGTCTTTCCCTCAGTAAGACCCAACGTTACCAGCATGTGCGCCAGTAGACCGTTTGTATCTTCCATAAGTTCAGAAATGGCAACATCGGGAATTTGGCTAACATTTCGCTTTTCACGCTTAATGAGTTGAGCATAAATGTTGCGAGTCATGGCGTTAAGACCAAAAAGCATGTCAGCACTCAGGTCCCCAAAAATAATGCTTGCCCTCATTTGCTGATCATCACTTATCTTTTCCCGTTTTGTTTTTGTAAAATAGATGCCCTTCTTTTTCAGTTCCTCCGGTGGTTCAATGCGAGCAACAAGCGCACCACTGGGAATCTGATATACATACAGATGCCGGGCGTCCGCGGTGTCGAGAAACTCACCGATTTGTCCACGACTATCTTCGTTGTCAATGAGCTTGCGGGTTTCCACTGGTTTTGCCTTCAGCGCAGTAATAATGCGCTGCTCAAGCCATTGTACCCGTTTATCAACAGGCGCCTCCTCCTTATCGCCTTTAGCCATGTATCCCTTTATGTTCTCTCCCTTCTTTGAACCCTTTGCTTCACGTGACCAAAGACCAAGCTACAAAAAATAGAAAACATAATTTTTTTGTCAATATGAGAAAAGACCTTCTCAGCTTTATACTTCCGAAACAGTCGATTATTACTGGAGAACAGGCACATAAGCATTCTTTTCGTCCCCTGTCTTCAGCATATATATATATATATATATATTGGTTAGGTTTAAATATCTTTTTTTTCTTTTTTTGTTTTGGTGTTGTTGTTGCTACCCGTGTCACTGGCGGCGCTTCACTCTTTTTTTTTTCTTTTCTTCGCGTTATCCCTTGTTCCATCCCTCTCACGGTGTGTAGGAGTGTTTTGTAAGCCTTTCCCATCCCCCCCCTCCCCTTTCAACACAGACAAAAAAAAAGCTTTAGAAGTAGTTTTGTCATCTATTGAGATGGCTGTCCACCTGCTCCGCGGCGACCGGCCTTCATAATTTCGTCCACCAAGAGCAACTGCGATGCAATATCACCTGTCGTCTCTAGTATGCTCTTTTTTACAATAACATTATCCAAAATGCCTGCAGCAAGAGGATCGACAACACTTCCTGTGTCAAGGCGAAGGCCTACCCATCGATTCTGCAGACGTGCAGCCCGGCTCAATTCTTGCAGAGAGATTAGGCATTGCTGAACATCAAGACCAGAGTTTTCTGCAAGTGTCTTTGGTGTGACAAGCATAGCGTCGGCATACGCGCGTATGCCGAGCTTTTTCTTTCCTGTGATGGTGTCAGAATAACGGCTCAGATGGTCATGAAGAGCCACCTCGAACGCTCCAGCGCCAGCAACGACGCCACCACTTTCGAGCGCATTCTTGACTGATCGAAGTCCGTCGCGAATAGCATCCTTAATTTGGGCAATTGTATGGTCATTTGGCCCGTTAACAACAAGAGTACAACTTTTACCTTTACAAACGTCTTCCACAAAAGTGTACTTATCGTCTCCAAGAGTGTACTCCTGCACGCGACCGGCCTCTCCGAGAACATCAGCTGTGAGATTCTCCGTTGTATTTACCGCCTCGCCCCCGCATGCTAAAACAAGTCGCTCCATATTGCGACGTTTTGCACGCCGAAGAGCCAAGATGCCTTCCCTTGACAACATCTCCAATGCAATGCCATCTATTCCCTTCTGATTAATAACAACAAATGAGCGTTTGTTTTCCTTAGTACACACCTGCTTCTTTAGTGCAATAATATCCCGGACACGATCATCTGTTACTTTCCGTTCCGCAGCAACCATGCGCGCTTTTTCGGCAGGGTCTTTGAAGTAAAAACCCGTGTTGAGCTCACTTCGTTCGTATTCAAGCGAAACATTACAAGTCAGGATGTACGCATTCTCCAGGTACTTGGGCATGTCATCGTTGCGTCCCCCGTGATCCAAGACAATACCATTAACAAAGCGTGTATCAGAGCTCAAACGATGCTTCATGTGCATAACCTCGATCATGTGCAAATCAATTTCCTTTTCATGCGTAGCATGGATAGCAAGCACTGCATCCACGACTGCTTCTGCAAGTTTTTCCGACATATTTGCGCCCATTTTCGTAGAAAGAACAGAGTAAGCGACGTTTGTAAGATATTCACGCTGCGCACCAACAGGAATCTCCACGACACTCTGTTCCAGAAACTTCAGAGCTTCTCCACGGGCTAGACGAAAGCCCTCGGTCAGGGTGCGAGGATGAAGACCATCCTGAATGTACCTCTCACACAGTCGCATCATCTCACCAATGATCAGAACGGTGCTTGTGGTGCCATCACCAGTGATATCATCAATGGCTGTTGCTGCGCGTGCTATAAAAGCCGCAGTAGGGTGCTGAATCTGCATTTCCCCTAAAAGAGTGTTACCATCTTTTGTGATCTTAATTAGCCCAGCGCCCGAAACAAGCATCTTCATTGTTCCTCTAGGACCCAGATTCGTCTTAAGCACCTCTTGCAGGCCACGGGAAGCCACCATGTTTATCTCTAGAGCAGAGGCTTTACGAGCTTGCCTCCCACCAGGATTAATGTAGGCCAAATTTGTCGACATTTCGTTCGTTTTTTTTCGTTTTTATTGGTATCTTTCAACTCTTAAAGTGCGGTCAGAAAACAGAGATATAAAAAACAAAAAAGAAAAGAAGGAAAATATATATATATCAACTCGTGTACCTGATGAAAATAAGCTTTTTCTTAGCACAGGAAAAGAATGTAACGGAACACAACCACAGAAACTGATGAAAAAAAAATTCTTTTTACTAAAAAAAAAATGGATTTTTCAAAAATGAGGCCAGATGAGTGAACATTTTACCATGTGGGGTCCTTGTTGCCAGACTTTTTCTTGTCGTTTAACTCGAAGTGCTTTGTGCGCTTGAGAACATTCTGAACGATGGACTTGCAGCCAGAGCATTGGAGTTTCAGGACAATCTTCTTTGTGGTCTTTGCCTTCTTGTGAAAGATGGGTTTTGTTTGGCCACCATAGCCAGACTGCTTACGGTCGTAGCGGCGCTTTCCGCGGGCAAACAAACGGGCCTTCCCTGCCTTGTACTGTACAACCTTGAAGCTTTTGTGCGCGTTGCATCGCTTATCGGGGCAATGCATCGTCTTCTTCTTCGGATAGTTCACCATCTTGGCTTCTCGGAAAAAAAAAAAGAGCAATGAAAAGTAAAAAAAAAAAAAAGACGGACGCCAGCTGAGACACATCAGAAAAAGAAAAAAAAGCTTGTTCGTGTATTACACTCCAACACATTATGACGTCAAAAATTTTGGAGACGAATTTGAAAAGAAAAGGAATGTAGTCCACAAAGTAACGAAAAAAATGACACAGTTCCTTTAGTATTCAACGTATATAGGAAGGGATGGGGAGTGGGGTTTTTCTTTTTAAGAAAACTTCCATCATCTCATCTTCTTTCCAAAAGACGATCGTTTTTGACTTGATAAAACACCAGCATTAAAGAACAAGAAAAAAACAGCAATCCCATTTCAAATACTTCAAACAATTACGCAACTGGTTTTTTTAAGTAACGACGAAAAAGAAACCTCGTGTACAAAGCATAGCCAAGTCAGATAGGTGCATTTCCTTGGGTGTGAAGCAAGAAAAACAAACACAGTAAAGAGATTTAAAGTCCGAAATGGCAAAAAAAAGGAGACACTACCACCCTCTACCCATCCATATCTGTGTACAGATATGGATATTTACTCTTGCTTTTATTTTCAACATTTTGCATCAAAGGAGAAAAAAGCAGTTCTCGGGGTTAGTCGAGAAAAGCAAAAATTTTTTTAAGCATATTAAAAAAAAAAACTAAAACAAGAAAATTACCCCGTTCCAAAAAAAAAAAAAACGCTCAGTCGCCAAAATGCAATATCTACCCACAGACGCACACCTTAAGCCTGCAATGAAAGTGATGCACCATGTCGGCTATTTTAAAAAAGGGAATTTTGCCTTATAAATATATACGTAAATATATCACAGGTTCTTTTCCGCATCAAACAACTTCACATTTTCGACTGGGCACAAGGAAGAGCCTCCATCCTCGAATAATTTTAAAAAAGAGCGTAACAAAAAAGATTTAGCTTGTTTAATTATTAAACATAAGAAAAAACATTAAAAAGAACATCACAGGGGCATATTGCCAGCCTGAGTTGAAACAAGAAGAATTTGTCTGAGGTCGTTCGTTGTGGTGATGCATCCCTGGGAAGCAAAAGGCGATTTAGCTGTATTAAACGGTGTATGCAAAACCGTCAGATAGTTTTCTGTATTTTGAAACGGTACGATGAGAGAGAGAACGGGACGCGGTCTGATAAACTGAGTTGGGGCACCGCAAATAATAGAATCTACATTAGTAGAATCCACGTACGACGGGGGTTGTTGTTTGACTGCAGTTGAATTGGAGATGTATGAGCGTAGAGATCCAGAAGTCGGTTTTCTTACGCGAAGAACAATGGACTTCCTTTTTTCAGCTCCTACGTCCACAATCATTTTTGCCAACGTAAATGGGTGTACCACTGAAGGGAGTAGAAATGGAGCTTTTCCATCGACGCTTTCCACACATTTGCATGCGTCAGGCACCAGCAAAAATTGTACAAACACCATGTTATACGGTGATGGCCCTCCAAGAAAGAACGACTGAGGGTGCAAAGAAACATCTTCCACCGGCCCAAAGTTACTTTCACAGTAGCACCGCACCGTCTCAGGAGCAATATAACCAGGAATATTACGAATGTAAACAATATTAGACTTCACATGGGAGTCCAGGCAAGAATACACGGAGCTTCTTTCTGAAAGCCTCACTTGAAGAGCATTTCCATCCAGTACAGCTCGATTAATCAACTGACATGCCTTGTTCGCAATTTCAACGCTCTCAAACATTACGAAAGCCACTCCTCGCGACATCCCAGTCGCAATGTCCAAAAGAAGCTTAGCATGCAAGACGGTGCCCACAGATGAAAAAAACATCTTTAAACGACCAATATCCACTGAGAGAGGTATATTGGCCACATATACACTGCAACACCTCGGCGTTGTACTGGAATCAGTCGTCATTGACACGTCGCAGCAAAGACACCCTTAGATGCAAAAAAAAAAAAAAACAACATTGTGATGCGACGACAGTTTCCCACCACCAAAGCACGATGCAGAATGGCGCAAAAAGTGTTGCTTTTATACACAAGGAGGGGGAGAGTAAGGGTTGCATCATTTCCCCCGGATTGAATAGCATCGACCAAATACATTAACAAAGAAAAGAAAAGTATTTTTACAGGGAAAACGTGAAAATTTTTTAACACATCGACAAACTCATTCTACCCCAAAAGATAAAAAGACACCCAGAAGCAAGATCTTAAATAAAAAGGTTGAAGCACAAGGACCACTAGACACAGCCGCGCCAAAAAAAAGATTTTCACATAAATGAATAGCTTCATTCGCACAAATACAGGAGAAAAGTGTCAACTTAGAAGTACCAAGACTGAACGAATATTTACATTTCCTCACAGTTTTCATTGTATGTGTACCTAAAAAAACTATCAGAATTCGTACAAAAATGAATTGCATTTTTTTTCTTTTACATTGCTCTTAGCAGAGAGGTCTGGCAGGTGGTTCTTGATCGTATTTATTTCGGAAGAACACAAAAATGCGGTTGTTCTCTATTTTTTTGTCCAAATGTCTAAAGGGCAAAACGGTTTAGTAATTAGGTGGAGGTACTTAAAGACGCAAATGCCTAATAATAATGAAACTGCCTGCGCTCCGGTAGTTGTTTCTGCGAACATACAATAGATGTTCTCGTTTTCTCAAAATGTACCTCTTTTGGGGTTGTTGTTATTTCACTCTTCTAATAGTCTAGTTTAAATTCTAACAGGTTGTTGTCGTTCGAACATTTCCATGATGCTCAGACCTTCTTTTCCTTCTGCCGTTGCTAGGAAAGAACCACCGTTATGTAAACAACCAGAATGTTCTTGGAAAAATAACATACAGCAATTTTTTATTAAAAAATGGCGACCACATACTTCTTCCAACACCGGCAACCGCATTGCGGCAAAAGGGGGCAGAATACCGTTGAGGGGAAAAACAAGTGCGAACACAATATTTACTTCGTTGGCGTTCTGCCGGGCAAATGCCTTCCGATCAACGACGCTACGGCTGCGCATTATTATCGACATCTGGTTTGCAGTCTCAAACTGGCTTTCCCCAGCGCAGGGGCAAGCGAGCAGCGTGGAGTATCTTTTTGCGGGGGTGAAGAAAGGAACGCAGACAAGAGCATTCGCGGCGCTCTTTGGAACGCCGTCGGCCTCCGCGGCCGCAACAACCAGCCCAGGAGATGGCGCATGAGGGGGATGGAATTGTTTCGTTTTTTCTTTGGAACGCGCTTTTTCGGAGGGATAGAGCAATGTCTTTTATGTTATCGTCTTTCAACACTTCAGGGCCGCCCGTTCTCCAGGCGCGGGCGGCGTCTTCTTTTTGTTCCGTGACGGCGTCGGGGTGCTGCACGGCTCGAAGGGCGAGCAAGTTGGGGAGCACATCTCCGCCACACCCATCTTGAGTGGCAAGACGTGGCAGCCGGACCCCCTTCTAGTTGGAACGAATGTTGGTTCACGTGGTCTGGCTTGGGACGCTCGGATCGCCCTGGCGCAGAGAGGTATGAAATGGCGAACTTGAACAAAGATAACGATTTTCCAATCCCAAATGTAGGTGAACTAACGCGCTGCAAGCCAACCCCCAAAGAGCCATCACCGTTAGATAGCACAATGCGCCGAGAATGCGGCATCGTGG